>JAJOOS010009054.1:0-44332 GCA_029582725.1 Solanum chiquidenum
ATAACACAATAATTCATATTATTGTTGAATTAATTTGTGTTTTCTCAACATACGCTAGAGGGCTTAAAGATCTTTGGCCCTATTCCGAAAGGAATTTTTGTGGAATGTTTCATGATTTTCCCTCTCTAATCTCTTTAGATTATAAAAAGTAGAATCAAAAGACAGAATAGAAAAATATTTAGATACATAGATTATAAGAAACTTTGTATTCATTGCTATAACAAATACATTTATTGCATAGGAGATTTAGGGTCCTTATCAGAATGATAAACATGATTACTCCTACTCCATTATCAGAATGATAAACACACTTAAAAGGACTAAATATTTTTAGGCAAATTCGGAGGAAACATTTAAGGGAAGGACGGTTTTCCATTTTCTGGGACAAACTTTTGCATCCACACCTGCTTTCCGTTGATACTAAATTTAGCTTTGGACTCATTCTGAAGAATAAATTCTATAATTCCAGGTATAGAAAATACAATTCGAGCATAAAGAGCTTGTTCATGGGACTTCACCTCCTGCATTAAAATGTACTCTATGTATTCTCCAAAAACCGGTGCAATGAAGTCCTTGATTTCCAATTCAGTAATAGGATAGTCCTTGGAGAAAGTAACAAACATTGTTAGTTCTTCATTTGGTCCTTCAAGCCCCAACTGAGAAATTCTTCTGATTAAATATGATTCATCAAGAGGTGACATATTGCTTTTCATAAAAGTTTGTTCAGAACTTCTATTCAAGGCTTCCCTCACAATATCTGACAATAGCTTAAGACAAACCTCAATTACAATTTTTCTTATCCCACTAGTTGTACCATTTCGATTTTGATAGAAAAATAAGAGAGATAAATCATTTCTAGTGAGTTTTTGAGTTAGCGGAATCTCATTTGCATTGATTGAGAGAAGAAACTCAGTATCGTCAATGCATTTGAGACAGGTTACAGCCTCATCAGCAAGTTGATTAATAAAAAATTGAGTGAAGGATGCGATCTTTCTGATAACATCATGGAAAAGGCAAGTGTGCTCAAGCCAAATCCACAACGCCAATACCTTCATAGATTCAAAAGGATCACGCTGAAGGTCAATGATAAGGTGAGAATAAAGTTTTCGTACAATCGTAGGAAAATGACCGAATTCCTCCATAGTGATTTGAGAAGTTTTATCAACAATACCAACTCACATTTGTAGTGATCAGACCTAAAATTACCACAAATTGAATTAGAAAGAATCAAGTTAAAAAGATTAGCCATAATTGTATCAGACAAATATGCATAAAATTGATAATAGAACAAGAGAAATCAACTAATAAGATTCTAGTATGAAGAAATTATTGTGATCCTAATAGAAATTTAGCCCTTTTGTTGTAGTGTAACAAAAAACAATCAAATGATAGACGTAGGGGAAAAGAAAATAAACTTAAGACAAAATCCTACATGAGGATTAAAAGGCCTAGTCTTGGAACCTAAACTCAAATCAGAGAGGGTATTCCAATAACCTGTCGAGGAATGCACATTTACATCTATGCAAAGATTTAATTCAATCCAAAATAAAGTGAAGTTTAGGCTACAAAAAGGGTAAAAGGGCATAAAGTGAGAAGAACAAACCAAAAGGTAACGCCAGGGGAAGGTTATTCTCAAGAACTCAACTTGACAAACCAATCCAACCCAACCTAATAATTTATAGGTGAAAAAACTCTCATTGAGAAAAGCTCTAATAAAGTTGCTCTTATCCGTGTTCTACCAAAATAAAGAGAAGTAATTAATACTTTTGAAGCATTTACAAAAATAGTCCATGATAGTAATTACAACTTTAGAAACATTTAAAGAAAAAAAACTTGCAGAGTAGGTTGTAATAAATGCTTGTGATCTTTCTAGAAATCATGTTGACACAACTTCACACACGTCCTATACAAAAAATAATTAAAAAATAAAAGTCCATACCACCTAGGATCGCTTACATAATCATAAAATGTAAGAAGACATAAAATTCTCTTACTTATAAAATGAACTTCATCTTGTTAACGTAGGGAGAAATAGTTTTAAGGAATACATATATTTAGAAAACCTTGATATATTTCTAAATAGCTTGATAAAATAATTTTACTTCATAATTTACAAAAGCTACCCCTATGAATCAAGAATGTTAAAAAGTTGGTTTGATAAATATGAATTTTGTTAACTCAAACATAAATTGGGGTACAACCTCTATGGTCAAGTATTCAAGATCATAGTTCAAAAGATACTACCACTAATTCTTTTGGTGCAATGGATCATCCTTTTTAGCACAAACTTTCAGAGTTATGCTTTTTAATTATTCATACTTGTTGAAAGACTACGTTGAGAAAACATACAATATTAATTTGCGATTTATCAAAAATTTAAAATGTTTTATGAATAATGAAATTTTCTTTAAGAAAATGCTTTATTTATTGTGAAACTAATGATGTGCATAGATGTAACTATTAATACTCAACATCATTTGTTCAGTGGTGGATTTCAAAACATTCACATTTATTTCTCTTGTGATGAACCAAAATGACAGTAGTTCAACACATATTTATTATGTCTCAAAAAATTGTTTAATTTCCTCCCTAAAGAAGTTCTCACTTTAGTTATGTTTATTGCTAAGCTTCATTGAGTAATCTAGTTCATTTGGTTCCACTCTCAAGTTTATTTCCTTGATTACAAACACATTATAATTAACTCTTGTAACATATTTTATGATTTACAACCTAAAATGCGATAACGTTTAACTGTTAGGATACATGTAATAAGAATAGTACATATTACTTATCAAATCAATATTTCCACCTACATGATAGAAAGTAACGGGGTTTACTAAATGAGTACAAATTCAAGCTAACATAATACTTATTTGCTAGAAATTGGTGCCACATAAATATGAATGTTTGAAATGTCATGACACTCAATACTTGATAAATAATTTTTATAGATTTCCTCAAATTTTAAAATAAAATAATATATTAGATATGCATTTTCTGATGTAGTTGGAGAAATTCAAGCACTCCAAGGACCATAAGAAAGGATTGGTAATAACTTTCCTTTTGGATCAACATTTTTGTTTAAATGCCTATATATTAGTTTTTCCTATTTTTATAAAAACTAATAGAAGAAGATCTATGGTAAACGGTAAAATTTATGTTGACATATGGAATAAGAGCATGAAAATTCATATAGTTAATTTTATTAAAATAATTATATATATATATTATTTGGTGCTATCACAAAACAATAATTTCAAACTACAAGGATTTATTTGTTTTAAGATTTTTGACTATGAATAATTTAATAATTGTTGACACCCAATTTTGACCCTCCCCAATAATAATTAGTTTTGAGCTTCTTAATTTCTAAATGGTTTAGGATAATTAGCTTTATAAAATTCAAAATAGTTTCAAGGTTATTTTAAGTAACTTCAATTGGTTTTATAGTATTTCGAATAACAAATATATTTCATATAATTATATACGTAGTTAATATATTTTATAAATGTTGGAAAATCACATCAAAATATTTTTTGCTTTGTTAAAGTAAATATTTAATTATTTTAGTTTTAGTTTGAATCATAGTTTTAATTTTGGAATTAATTAGTTCATGTGAAAATCGATTAGTTTATAATTAAGATTATTATTTTATCTCATTAAAATTAAAAAGCTCACAAATTAATTATTCTAATTTGCCCTATTTGAATTTTAGCCAAATCTAGTCCTTTTTCTCAACCCAATTTATAAGACCAAGAATTTTGGGCCACCTTCTAGCAGCCCACTCTTTCTTTCCCATTTCCAACAGCAACAATTTTCCTAGCCCACTTAATTCTCCTGACCCGGCCCACTTTCCTTTCCCTTCAAAAAGAAAATCCAAAAGTTGTACACGTTAACATCAACTACGACAGCGACACAAACGACTCCCAGAACAGAGGATACACGGCGATACACAGCAACCCAAACGGCAGCGATGCGTGAGACTCCAACAACGCCCGTACGCGCTTCACGCAAGGACGAACACACGGAAATCATCACAGAGGGTTCACATCCAACGTATCTTTTTGCTTTTCTGTTTAGTTCAGCTTTTGGCCGCTTCTCTTTGCGCTCGTACAACTCCTATCAGAATCGTCCTTGCTAGTGTGGATGTATGCCACGTAGAAGCTCGAGGACAAGCGGGTGAATCCGAACTGTCCAAGCGCTGTGGTTTTGTCCGAATTTCAGGGATTTGGTTTGAAATTTGGTACAAACCCAGCTTTCTCCTCGTCTTTAGGAGGATTTGGATTTGAATTTGCCTGCGGGAATGTCGATTCTGTCCTTGCCCTTATTCCAAAATTCACCTGCCTCTCCCCTAAAAATCTACCCTGATTTCCCCCTATATAACATCTTTTATGTTCATTTGTAAAGGGGAGTGATAGAGAAAACAGAGAAAAAGGTTGGAGGAAAAATAGCAAAACTCACAAGGAACAATAGATAAATACATTAAGAATACAGACGAAATAGGCTTTAATATACCGCCGGGACACGGAGTTTGGATTTCGGGTCTCCTTTCTCATTTGTTGTCTACCGGAGTCTGTTGGAGTCTCACTTCAGTGTTGGAAGCTCACCGTTGCTAGCTCGTTTATTTCGGTCGCTGCTCATAAAGAGGTATCTTTCGCCCTCTGTAACACTCTCACTTCATCTCTCATTCCTACTTTTCGAATCATGCATGTTACTTTGTTATTATCTGGAATAGTTTATTAGGCCATTATTATAGCTCGAATATTGCGATGTGTTGTATTTTCTGCTCGTTTAGATGATTTCATGGGTTTCAAGATGATGTTAAATTGAGATCTTCTCATGAATATGTTGCTATGAGTATATCTTGTTATGAGTAAGCTGATGCTTAAATTTAAGTTACTCTTTTGCCTGATGTTGGTTTCCGGTAGCCTTTGTTTTGTTGTCACTCATTTCCTATTAATAAGTCCATCTCGATAGTATGCTGGTTCATAAATTTGATGTTGCGTTAGAGTAAGTCTGCGTGGTCATTTGGTTCTCTAGTTCAAAGATATTCTCTCATAATTTAATCGAATCAATTGACCGATGGTTTGGCTATTTCTATAGGAGTTATTCATCATGTGAAACGTCTCATTATCACTGTTTGGTCTTGGTCTTTATATTTAAAAGTTTTATTTCTAAGCTATAGTTTGAATAGTGTATAATCTAGCCATATGTTGGTCTTTATGTTTGGAAAGCCTATTATTTCTTACTTACTACAATATGAAGGCACTTGTGTGTTTGTCTAATCCCCCCATAGCTTTTAATTCCACTATTATGTTTGTCCATTTATGTATGACATTAGTATTCCAATAGCTTGTTTAATTCTTGAGAAATGTGGAAGTTTTGTTCACTGTCCATTTGTATTACTGTGGATCCTTCTTTTTTATGCGTATTTTTTAAGTAGTGTCATTTCTTGCTAGAGAATAGGATTAGTGCTTTCATCTTGGTGCAATTTCTTTCATTAGTTATATTAAGGGATACTCAAATATGGTTCATTAAGAATTTGGTAGCTTCAAATTTGCTTTCTGTTAGAATAAGTTTGAGCTCTGTATAGCCGCATCAATGTGTTGTTATTTTCTTGGCTTCTTCATTCGTAATCGTGATTCTCTGAAGGGTTAATATATACTTTTTTTTTACTTGGTAAATATTTGTTTTCCTCATTCGAAGCATATGTGTCCTAAAGAAATCACTGGTTGTGTATGAGTTTGGGTTTCCTAATGGATTATCCTCATTGTGATTAAGTGAAATTAGTAGGCTTATTATTATTACATACTAATTTTATTTTATCTTTTCTTGTTTTATGTGAAATTCCGAGACAATCACTTGGGATCGATTCTTCCCCGTTTGCACTTTCAAATGGGCCATAGAGGCCCAAACATCGAGTCATTTTCAATTCGGACTCAATTATTCAAGTCAAATTAGAGTCTGTGTACAGGGCTAGAAAATCAAAATTACAGAACCCCGGGATTCGGAAAATGAGCTGGTATTCAAGAATATACAGTGATATACAATAAGTGTATACGCTGTATGTGGTGGCAAAAATGGGTCAAAGACCTATTTATTTGGGTATTATATGCTAGTTTTAGGACAGGTACAAAGCGGGGCAAAGGCCCAAAATGAAATTAGGCCCAACTACTAGACCAGGTGAACAGAAAATCAGACTTGGGCCCAAAACTCACTCTCTTTATTTTTATTTGTTTAATTGTTTATTTGCTAGTCAATTTTAAGGTTTTCCTAATTCGATTTCCCCTACAGATAGTCATTTCGAGATTTTCTAAAGACTAAATACTTATGTTTATTTCATTACTTAAATTATTTTGAAAAATATTTTATTTAAGTAAACTTCTTATACTATTTCCCTTTTCCCTTAAAAAGTAATATTAAGTCTTAAGTTTGCATATTTTGTCAAGCTTTGCTTATCTTTTAATTGGCCAAATAGTTGATTATCGGATAACCGCGTGTTAGCGGGCATTTTAGGTGCTTTCAAACCCTTCCCGAAATGCCAATAAGAACCTCGAACCCCTTTAAAGAATTTCATTAGATTTATGTTTTAATCTTTTGAAAAAAATAGTTTTCTTGATTTTTCTTAAAAATTAAGTGACGACTCTTAAAAACCAGTAAAATTATATTTTTCTAATAAAACAGAATGGCGACTCTGCTGAGGAATTGAATGGTTCTAACCTTAAGATTAATTTATTTGACTATGTGTTTAAACTGTCTACTTGTTTTATTTATCGTATACATAGAACTGTTGCATTCATGGCATCTGATTTCGCCAAACGGCAAATAGTTTGCATTAGGACAAAGGCGGTTACGTGGCTTACCACGGCTGTCCTTCAGAAAAACACAAGTTGAATTTTTTGGAAGTGATAAACGAATAGTTGGCTTGCGGTCCTCCAACGTCGTTTATTAATCTTCACCCTGTTGTTTGTCCGACTCGGGTAACCGTCATTTCTAAACCAACTCTTAGTCAACTAGTGTAGAGCGAAATCAAATCCTTTTTAGTGCATTGAACTAAGATGACCCAACACTCAAATGTGTGTTGGGCCCATTAGAAAGACTACCTTGAGTCCAAAACGGCCCATGGCCTAAACAGACGATCATACTTATGTGTTTAAATTTGAAGGATGTATACATTATTTGAAAAATCATTGTTCCTTGGGGGTTGAGAGTTTAATAGTTTGTTCTAGTCGAAGAAGGAGTTGTACAATCTACAATTCCATCCAAAGTGTGGACATCCAGAGACGACAAGAAGCTCAAGAGCGAAGAACCTTTCATGAAAGTTTAGTTTAGGATTATACCCCTGCGCGGGACTGACTATTTGTATTCTAATTTCCCTGTTTTGTATTCCTATTTAGTTTATTCATAAAATTTGTATAATTTGGGTTTTGGGACAATGAAATGTTTCTAATGATGTATACATCCTTCAAATCGTTAGGCCTACCCTTGGCACAAAAGGGTCACATATTTGTTTAGAACACGCAATAGCTATTTATGTGTTATAACTGCTTGTGTGAATATATTGCTTTATTTGGAAATATTCTAGCTCACTCTTTTTTGAATTGTTTTTAGAACCTCTAAGCAAAAACATCGAATCACTATCAAAAAGTGCTTGCAAATACTCGTCGAGTCTTTTAGTTTCCCAACAAAATTCAAACTTCATTTTTCAAATCTTACTCTTTCATATCAGAAAGAAATTTGCCATCTCAAATCAAAAGAGATTCAAGTGGGTCGAACTACGTAGGACCTGAATTCTTCCTCGAGAGATACGTAGGCAGCCTTTCAAGGTTCGGTCCCCATTTTTGATAAATTTTATCTTTTCCAACTCTTACAAAGAAATAAGAGTTACATCTCTACCGAAAATCAGAAGTACGACAATGACGATACAATCAACTTTGTCTCGACTTAAGTCGACATTTCTAACTCACTTATCTCAAAATCAAATAGACAAATGCATGTCTATTAAGCCATTTCTCTATATCTATGGGCTGGTTTATCTTCAAATGAAGCAACACTTTTGTGTTTATAGTTATGTGTGTGATATTTTGTATTATTTATCATCGAAACAAACTAACACATTTTCCTTTGAGTTGTTTTTCTTTGTCAGGTACTTAAAACTGATCTGTGTTGAGAAAATGGCAGAACATCCATACTTCACAAGGTCCAAAGACCCCAAAGATTCCTTCTCCGACCAATGTTTGTCAAAAGGCAAAGAGAAGATGGTTGAAAATGTTGAGAATATGGATTTGAATGAAACTACTGTGAATGACCCTATCATTACGGAGCATAACAAGTTGATTGCATATTTGTTCCAACAGATTGCTGAAATGAGGGCTGAAATGGATAAGACCCGAGATTTGACGAATCTGGTCATTGTTGCCAACACTCCTACTCCAGACAACGGAAGGCCTCCACTCCATTTTCCTTCTTCGGATCAAACATCTGAACATTTTCCAAACAATTCAACCACCTCTACGAATCCAAAGCCTCCCATCATCGACCTAACCACCCCTAACCCACATCATGCTAGCTCCTCACACCAAAAGTTACCTACTTCTCAAAATCCAAAACTCACTCTCTTTATTTTTATTTGTTTAATTGTTTATTTGCTAGTCAATTTTAAGGTTTTCCTAATTCGATTTCCCCTACAGATAGTCATTTCGAGATTTTCTAAAGACTAAATACTTATGTTTATTTCATTACTTAAATTATTTTGAAAAATATTTTATTTAAATAAATTTCTTATACTATTTCCCTTTTCCCTTAAAAAGTAATATTAAGTCTTAAGTTTGCATATTTTGTCAAGCTTTGCTTATCTTTTAATTGGCCAATTAGTTGATTACCGGATAACCGCGTGTTAGCGGGCATTTCGGGTGCTTTCAAACCCTTCCCGAAATGCTAATAAGAACCTCAAACCCCTTTAAAGAATTTCATTAGATTTATGTTTTAATCTTTTGAAAAAAATAGTTTTCTTGATTCTTCTCAAAAATTAAGTGGCGACTCTTAAAAACCAGTAAAATTATATTTTTCTAATAAAACAATAATAATTATAAATATATTTTTTTTCATTTTTGTATGCCCACGAAGAGAAAGAATGCCTTTGAATTTGTACCTACCCTAGTGATGTGTGGCTAGCACTAAAATATTATTGTGTATTGGAAAAGGATTTTCAAAAGACTTGAACTTAATGCCATGGAAGAATACTATTATCATTATTTTTTAAAAGCAAGTCTCTAATTTTGTCAAAATCTTTTCAAGGTAAGTTTGAGTTAATATTTTACTACCACTAATCCATACACATCTAGTTAGTGTTGGGTGGCTAATGCCCTTATTTTATATTATATACTATTTTGATAAATGACAAATAATCTATAAAAAATAATAGGTTTACTCACAGAGCATATATGTGTAAATGTAATGACATGTGTACCATGCTGATACAACACGTTATTTATGATAAGTGAAGATGTAGCGTATCTCTTTTGACAATTAAGCAGATACGGCTAGGAAAGAATCATATGAGGAGACATCTATTAAGGAAACGTTATCCCATTAAGATAGTATTCTCATACTTAATAATTCTATGTTGCGGAGCAACAACCTAATTATTTTTCCTATTGTTTATCTGGATAAAAGGGTTATTACTAGACACATTAAAGCAAATATTGCATTCATTATAACATAGTTCTCTACCAAAAAATAGTCATCAAATTAAGGAGTTGTTCGTTGAATCTAGGGTTGAAAGTGAAGAACTAAATCAAATAGGTTTTTTTTTGTCTAGTTTGAGTTTGTAAGTTGAAATTGAAGTTGTTACTTACTTTACTAGTCTTATTCTTGATTACGTAGTAGTTGCGGTGTAAGTAATACTTCAAAGTTTCAAATATAAGAGTTTATATTCTTTGAAGAGGCATACCAAGAGTAAACTATTGAGTTGGGGGTACCAGAGTTAGTCTTATAAATTGTATAGTTGTAATTTGAAATCGTTCTTTGAAGTTTGGTGATGTTTTTCCAAAAATCTTACTCACACTAGGTTGTGATTTTTACTCATTAACCAAGAGCGTTTTAATGGTAAACGTGTAATAATCCTTCAGACCATTTTCTCTTATTGTATTCTTTTTGGCATTTAGAACATTCTCATAGTGACCCCATGTCATTTATAACTTGTAGGGACTGACAATTCGGTCACCTGGTCATTCATTTTGTTTTTATGCAAGTTTCTGTATTTTGGAGCTTTTTTAAGTTAATGGTTGACTTCTAGTAAAAACTTTAGGTAGACGGCCTCAAAATGCAAGTTTGATGATTCTATTAGCTCTGGAACATCGAGTTTAACCTAGAAGGACCTTCAGTGTGGATCTTTACTACAACAACGTTGTCCATAGATCAAATTATTTCATGGGTTGGATTTTACTTGACTGTCTACGATTCTATTGCGTGTGCTCGGGGTAGTATTCTTGAGGCTTCCAGGCTAATTTTGGGCAACCTTGTGGCAATAACTTAAAATAGAGTTTCAGTGTGAGACCCACTTTTCATCGAGAATACCTCAATTAGAAGTTTTGGCATCTCATTTAAGTTAAGAAAAGCTAATTTTGGTGGGGTAGAATAGTTTGTTTGTGTGTACAGTGTTTCGAATGAATCTCAAGTACCCCATCGGGGATTTTGAACTTTGGGGAATCAACTGATGTGCATAAGCTAGTGCAACCTCTATTTACCCTTCATGTTTGCGCGCCTTAGGCCACATATGTTGTGATTGATAGTCTTGGTGTCTGCATTAATCAGGCCTACGAGGTTGCCCATCGCGTTTACATTCGTATACCGTGATTGCGTAGGCAAAGGAACTTACCTTTCACATTTGTGTGTTAGACACCATGTTTGAGATACTTTGGAGGCCTGTCCTTTCACGATCTCGGAGGTCATTTGACTAGTCTCTATAATAAAGAACAGTCATAATTTCAACTTAGTTACACATTTCAAATTCCTATTATAGGAGTTGTGGAGCTCTGTTTTGGTTAATTTTGTTGTGTATAGTCGGGATTTTGTATGGCTTTGTATTGGGATTATCAGATAGGCATGGAAAGCTTGTTTCACATGTGATTTCGTTTCCGAAGGACTACCCACACCCTTTTAATGGTGGTTTTTATATCATTTTCTTGAATGATTGGTTGTTGGTTGTTTCCGACCTTGAATTGTACCCATTTCAGGGGCACAAGTTCAGTAAGTTAATTAGTACCCATTGAAGATGTCAATTTTAGGATTTCTAATGCGGGTCCCATAATTCAATTTTGACTTGATTTTGCGTCTGTCACCAATTATTTTGATTTTGTTATCTAAACATCTGTTTTGATGTTACAATCATTTTTTTGGTTCTGTGGTAGCAATCAGAGGTCATTCAGAAGGGCAAAGTTCTAGAATTATAAATTTAGAGTGTGCAAGTTT
Organism: Solanum chiquidenum; assembly: GCA_029582725.1. NCBI lineage: Eukaryota > Viridiplantae > Streptophyta > Magnoliopsida > Solanales > Solanaceae > Solanum > Solanum chiquidenum. Next base: position 11,473 of record JAJOOS010009054.1, read on the forward strand.
GCATTGATCTAGGCTGCGTCTTACTGATCTTTAGATTGAGCTTGTAAATGTAAATGTTGAATAGCTTGAATTGGGATGGGCTTATAGTTGAATCATGTTTATTTATTAGAATTCATGTTTTAGGTGAATTTCAGGTAGTTCTGTGTGTGATAATGTCTTGCCTCATAGTTTTCGTATTGTTGTTGTTGGAAGCTTGTTGTTGGCCTTAGCCTATAGGCTAGTTATTACTTAGGCTTACTTAATGGAGTTGATACACTTTAGAGACTCTCCGATGTTTCTTCGAATGACTTAACCCCCATAGACTATTAAATAGAATTATGTAAGATAGTCTGATCCTTATTTAGGTGAAAACTCAACTCATATGACCAAGCATCCATAATTTCCCTTGTGTTTCGACTCAGACGTGTTTGTTGGTGATTTTAGGCATTATTTAGTTGGTTGGGATCAGGTCTTGGATTTGGAGTTGTAGTGGAATTCTAGTGCCTTTGAAGGTTATTTTTCTCTATATTATGGGCCAGTTTGAGAAAGAACGGGTGATTACAGACGTTCGAAGTCTTTTGGCCACGGTTCGAGGCCTTGTTGTATATGTTTTTAGCCATGGTTTGAGGTCTTGGCATACATCCTTAGTCACGGTTTGAGGCCCTGACACGTCTATATTATCCTCAATTCTAGTGTAGGTACATCTCTGTTAGTCAGGTTTGAGTCCTGACTTGGTGATTCTATTGGGTCCTTTGTTTGCCTTTACCTCACTTCGAGTCTGTGGTTGGCTATCTTAGTTTCAGAATACTCTTAAACTTATCTAGTTGTCTCCTTAATTATTTTGTGTACCCATCAGACTTCACTATATATATATATATATATATATATATATTAATTTAAACATGCATATGAAAACATAGATTGAAGAATGTTAGTTTTATGCAAAAAAAATCTTTTGTCCCCGTTTTTATGATGTTTTAATGTCAGGTAAGTTTTTTATTTATTTTTTTGACCATGCATGTGAGACTTGATTCTAATAAATATGATATAGACAGAGTATAAAATTATCAAGTTAATTTGCAATAACAACTTTTGAAAAGAAAAAAAAAATCTGTAAAATATCAGTTCAATCATACTATTACTGTCACGATCCAGGGGTACTCCTAGACGTAACATGGCGTACTTGACCCCAAAGGGGTCTCATACAAGCCTCATAGCATACATGAACATAAAAGCATAGGAAAATGGTGCGGAATTTAAATTTTTTCTTTACAATCGAAGTCTCTTATACAATGAAAGAGAATCTATGACACTATGTCTCAAACCATCATAACACTTGGATTATAACTCTTGAAATACAATCTTAGGGACATGGCCCTTACATAAGTCTAAAACATAAAAGTAAAGACAATAAATGACATATGGTTGAGCCCTCGAATACAATGATGATTCACCAATCTTTTTCTTCTTGATCTCCTATGAACCTAGCCATGATGATAGAATCCAATATCTCCAAAAGCCTACACTTATAGAAAATGTAGAAATATGAGTTTGCACAAAAATGTACCAAGTATGGAAGCCATGCACAAAATCATTAGAAAAACTACAAAGCTAGAATAAAATGAAATTTCAAAATAAATGAATAAAATTCAATAATATATTACTGACATAATAAAAATATAAATAAAGCAAAATATTAAAGTAACTATTAACATTATAGAATTTCAAAGTCAATAACGACCCAAAATTACTTTTAAATTATATGCAGAAAATTTAAACTAATATTTAAAATATATGACTACTCACCTTTCACTACGCCATTTCTTTATGCTATTACACGTATCTTGAAAATGGTAGTATCTTTTTAAACAATTATCATGCATAGTAAAAATAAATAAATAAAATAAACATATATAAGTTCAACACGAACGCATCTGGTAAAATCAATATTTTAAAATTTAGACCAAAAAAGCAATATCAAAAGATAATTAATACACACATTATAATTAACTCTTGTAACATATTTTATGTTTTACAACCTAATATGCAACAACGTTTAAACTGTTAGGATACATGTAATAAGAATAGAACATATTACTTATCAGATCAATATTCCCACCTACGTGATAGAAAGTGATGGGGTTTACTAAATGAGTTGACTCTCAACCACAAATATCTTCTCTTGTTTTCTTATATCACTAACTACAAATTCAAGCTAACATCAAACTTATTTTCTAGAAATTGTTGCCACATAAATATGAATGTTTGAAATGTCATGACACTCAATACTTGACAAATAATTTTTATAGGTTTCCTCAAATTTTAAAATAAAATAATACATGCGATATGCATTTTCTAATGCAGTTTGAGAAAGTCAAGCACTCCAAAGGCCATAAGAAAGGATTGGTAATAACTTTCCTTTTGGATCAACATTTTTGTTTAAATGCCTATATATTAGTTTTTCCTATTTTTATGAAAACTAACAGAAGAAAATCTACGGTAAGCGGTAAAATTCATGTTGACATATGGAATAAGAGCATGAAAATTTATATAGTTAATTTTATTAAAATAATTATATATATATATATATATATATATATATATTAATTAATTATTTGGTGCTATCACAAAACAATGATTTCAAACTACAAGTATTTATTTGTTTTAAGATTTTTGATTATGAATAATTTAATAATAATTATAAATATTTATAGTTTTCATTTTTGTATGCCAACGAAGAGAAAGAATGTCTTTGAATTTGTACCTACCCTAGTGATGTGCAGCTAGCACTAAAATAGTATTGTGCATTGGGAAAGGATTTTCAAAGGACTTGAACTTAATGTCATGGAAGAATACTATTATCATTATTTTTTAAAAGCAAGTCTCTAATTTTGTCAAAATCATTTCAAGGTAAGTTTGAGTTAATATTTTACTACCACTAATCCATACACATCTAGTTAGTGTTGGGTGGCTAATGCCCTTATTTTATATTGTATACTATTTTGATAAATGGAAAATAATCTATAAGAAAAATAGGTTTACTCACAGAGCATATATGTGTAAATGTAATGACATGTGAACCATGCTCATACAACACGTTATTTATGATAAGTGAAGATGTAGCGTATCTCTTGAGACAATTAAGTAGACACGGCTAGGAAAGAATCTTATGAGGAGACATCTATTAAGTAAACATTATCCCATTAAGATAGTATTCTCATACTTAATAATTCTATGTTGCGGAGCAACAACCTAATTATTTTTCCTATTGTTTATCTGGATAAAAGGGTTATTACTAGACACATTAAAGCAGGTATTGCATCCATTATAACATAGTTCTCTACCAAAATATAGTCATCAAATTAAGGAGTTGTTCGTTGAATCTAGGTATTTCATGGATTGGATTTTACTTGACTGTCTACGGTTCCATTGCGTGTGCTCGGGGTATAATTTTTTAGGCTTCTAGGATAATTTTGAGCAACCTTGTGGCAATAACTTAAAATGGAGTTTCAGTGTGAGACCCATTTTTCATCGAGAATACCTCAATTAGAAGTTTTGACATCTCACTTAAGTTAAAAAAAACCCAAGTCTGGTGGGCTAGCATAGTTTGTTTGTGTGTATAGGGTTCCGAATGAATCTCGAGTACCCCATCGGGGATTTTGAACTTTGGGGAATCAACTGATGTACATAAGCTAGTGCAACCTCCCTTTACCCTTCATGTTTGCATGCCTCAGGCCACATATGTTGTGATTAATAGTATTGGTGTCTGCATTAATCAGGCCTACGAGGTTGCCCATCACGTTTTAATTCTTATACCATGATTGCGTAGGCAAATAAGCTTACCTTTCACATTCTTGTGTTAGACACCATGTTTGAGATACTTTTGAGGCCTATCCTTCGACGATCTCGAATGTCATTTGACTAGTCTCTATAATAAACAATAGTCATAATTTCAACTTAGTTACACATTTCAAATTCCTATTATGGGAGTTGTGGAGCTCTGTTTTGTTTAATTTTGTTGTGTATTGTCGGAATTTTGTATGGCTTTGTATTGGGATTATCAGATAGGCATGGAAAGCTTGTTTCACCTGTGATTTCGTTTCCGAAGGACTACCCACACCCTTTTAATGGTGGTTTTTATATCATTTTCTTGAATGATTGGTTGTTGGTTGTTTCCGACCTTGAATTGTACCCATTTCAGAGGGACAAGTTCAGTAAGCTAATTAGGACCCATTGAAGCTGTCAAATTTGAGATTTCAAATGCGGGTCCCATAATTCAATTTTGACTTGATTTTGCACCTGTCACCAATTAATGTGATTTTAGTAACTAAACATTTTTTTTGATGTTACAATCATTTTTTGGTAATGTGGTAGCGATTAGAGGTCATTCGAAAGGCCAAAGCTCTAGAATTATAAACTTAGAGTGTGCAAGTTTGCATTGATCTAGGCTACGTCTTACTGATCTTTAGATTGAGCTTGTAAATGTAAATGTTGAATGGCTAGAATTGGGATAGCTTATAGTTGAATCATGTTTATTTATTAGAATTCATGTTTAAGGTGTATGTCAGGTAGTTCTGGGCGTTCAAGCATGTCAAGTATTGTGGTGTGATAATGTCTTGCCTCATATTTTTTTGTATTGTTGTTGTTGGAAGCTTGTTGTTGGCCTTAGTCTATAGGCTAGTTATTGCGTAGGCTTACTTAACGGTGCTGCTACGCTTTAGAGCCTCTCCGATGTTTCTTCCAATGACTTAACCCGCATAGACTATTAAATAAAATTGGGTAAGATAGTCTGATCCTTATTTAGTTGACAACTCAACACATATGACCAAACATCCATAATTTCCCTTGTGTTTTGACTCAGGCGTGTTTGTTGGTGATTTTAGGCATTATTTAGTTGGTTGGGTTCATGTCTTGGATTTGGAGTTGTAGTGGGATTCTAGTGCCTTTGAAGGTTGTTTTGCTCTACATTATGGGCCAGTTTGAGAAAGAACGGGTGATTACAGACTTTCGAAGTCTTTTGGCCACGGTTCGAGGCCTTGTTGTATATGTTTTTAGCCATGGTTTGAGGTTTTGGCATACATCCTTAGTCACGGTTTGATGCCCTAACACGTCTATATTATCCTCAATTCTAGTCTAGGTACACCTCTATTAGTCAGGTTTGAGTCTTGACTTGGTGATTCTATTGGGTCCTTCATTTACCTTTACCTCAGTTCGAGTCTGTGTTCGGCTATCTTTGTTTCAGAATACTCTTAAGCTTATCTAGTTGTCTCCTTAATATTTTGTGTACCCATCAGGCTTATTGGGGTCAATTTGGGTTGTTACTTTAAATTCCACACGAGTGTATCTTGAGTCGGCCTATTATGCCTACCTGGTACCTATTGTTTTGGTACTCATACTACACTCTTCATTTGTTTTCTTGAAGAATATCCGAGCACCAATCGCTAGCATTCAATTTGAGCTTACTGCATGGATTATCGGAGACCGAGAGTGAGCTTATGATGTCCTAGATCAACCTATTTCCTTTCGTTTATTGTTTTAACTAGTTTTGCATTTGAAATAGGTCTAATTTTGTCCACTTTTGGGACTTTTACTCTTTTAGTAGCTTTGTACTTTTGACTACTAGGTTGTGGGATTGGATCTTTTTTTTTATTGTATATATTTTTCATTGTTCTTATCTCCACTGTTTTTTGTTAAATTGTTTTCTTTATCGTCTGTTACTTTTGTATCTACCCAACACTCATGTTACTAGTAATTTTGAGATATAAGTCAGCATACCTATCAGTGGGTTATGATAGTAGGTGCCATCATGACTCGAGGTTTTGGGCTAAAATAAGTTGGTAGCAAAGCTTAGTTCACCAGTGTCAGTTATGGAATCTTACTTGGTTCACTCTTTTGTAGGATGGATCGAACGCGTGACTTAGAAGTCGGGGGTGATGCACTCAGACCCCGGGGGTAGAGCCCCTACTAGCGCCAGAGGATGACCCTGAGGTTGTGTGAGGGATACACCACTAGCCCGTGACTGGGGTAGAGAGAGGAATCCATAGTTAGAGGCACAACCTTAGGCTACTCATATTCCTTCCTAGCCAATGGGGTTGGAACCAACCCAAACACCACCTGGACCAACTATGGATCCATATCTTCAAAAGGCTATCACTTAGATACTAGACATGCTAAGAAGCATGCAGCAGACCCCAACTCTAGATGTATCAACACCGTAGGATCAACCTGCAATAGCAACTCCATAGGTTGGGGTTAAATTAACACCCATTGTCGCCTAACTAGTGAGTGCAACAGGAGCTACGCCTTTAGAGGAACAAAACTTGCTTGGAGTATTCTTGAGACTATCTTCTCTGAGGTTTTTTGGGATTATTGGGGAAGATGCTTATAAGTTCTTAACTACTTTCCATGAGCACATGTATACATTGATCTTGATAGAGTCGAGATGTGCCGATTTCATTGTGTATCAGCTTGATAGGCCAGCCAGGTTATGGTGGCACATGTTTATAGAGTGTAGACCAGTTGGGTCACCTTTGATATCGTAGACTGAGTTTTCTGAGGTATTCCTGGCTAGATTTATACCGTAGACTGTCAGAGATCAACAAGGATCAGATCTCTAGGTTGGAGTAGGGTTCCATGATCGTATCTGATTATGAGGCCAGATTTAATGAGCTCTCCGCGCATGCCACTATGATTCTTCTTACTGAGCAGCAGAGGGTTCATTGTTTTGTCTGTAGTTTGAGATTGAAACTGTAGATTAAGAACAAGCCTCTGGCTTTAGCGAGTATATCATTTCTGGATGTTGTGGATCATGTTTGATGTAACATCTCGCTAATTGAACGAACTAGAAAGAGTTAGAATTGGAAATAGTCATTTTAGGAAAGAATGAAAAAATATGGAAATTTGTCAAGTTATGTTAAGTTTGGATTTTGGTCAACTTCAAACGACTATAAATCCTAGGTCAAGATTATTTAGGTGTGCTTCCAGATACCGTAAGAAATATCTTGGAATTATATTTCCAACGCCACCGAGTTTGTGCGATTCTGAGTTCGTATAAGTGTGATATGCCCATTTGAAGTTTGGCAGTTCAATTAAGGAAAGTCTAATCCGGATTTTAGGAAGGTATTATGGTCCTTTCCATACCCAATTAATTTATTTCATTTTTAGAAGTTAAATTGGGGTCTAAACTGAGATAGTTCAGTTTATGCATTTATCAAATCACGCTAGGGCTTTGAGAAAAGAGAAAAAGGAGAAAAGAGGAGAAAATGTCAGGAATTTTGTCAAGATCATTAGATTTTGTTGTGGATTTTGCCAAGGATTCAATCCTACGAGGTATGTGAGACTTTCATAGCGTTGGACTCGTTCACCCACGCGCCAATCATGTTTGTTTCAGCGAAATTCATTTCTATAAAGTTGAAAGTATGATGTTCTTGAATTATGTTCTTGAAGTTTGCTTTAGTTTTTGAGATTTGATGGGATTGTGCAGTTCTTGATGGAATCGTATCGATTTAAGAGTTTTTTTTTATATTTAGATTCTTGTGTATATATACTGGGCATTTGAATCTATAGAAGGATTGAGAAAAAGAATCGGATTCAGGCGAATTGGGGTGAGAAAACGAAGAAGGAAAAAGTCGAACAGGTTTGGGCACGCAAGTCCGCGTCGCGGATTTGCTCCCCCAGTGCACAAAAATTACCTCCACATCGCGGAGAAAATGCGGACTCCTGTGTTTCAAAAATAAATTTTACGATCAAATATTTGAATGCATCTCCGCGTCGCGAACTTGTTTCCAGACAGTGACTTCTTGATCGTTTCTCATGTTTAACTATCTAAAAACACTCCTAAACATCATGAGATCTTTCCTATTATCAATCACAATCCTTGAATCCATAAATTCAATTCAAGGAAAATTAAGAGTCAAGTTAAAAGAAGTTCGTAGAGTTTTTCAAAAGTCTTTTACAAACGTTTTAACTTTGTTTTAAGACTTAAGTTTTGAGTTGAGTAAAGAGTAAGAGTGGAGTTCATTTCTTCAAATATTATACGGGAACTAAGTATTCTCAAGAGTTAAAATGTTTTCACATTTGAGCAAGAAAGGAAACACCGATTTCCAAGAGAGATTTTAAGCTACGTTTTGAGTAATTATCTCAAACCAAAGAAAGAAGTTTTGTTTTAAAAACATATAAGCTAAGTATATTTTTGGGAGTAGTATTGAGCACCGATATGAGGATGCGAGTTCGCAATAATTCAAGTCTCCTTAAACCATGTAGCCATCATGGTTAGTAAATGATCATACTTTTTAGATGATTCCTTAATGCTTTTTAGCATAGACTAGTGGATCCACTTAGTTAAGGCATTCTATATGACGGCAAAGTATAGGACAGTTCTAACAGCGTGGGTAAGACAATGTATCACCACTTAGGCTCATAGTGGTAGTTGTCGGTTAGAGAAACTCCCACAGAAACTATATTACTTTATTATACGAGTATAGTTGGGATTGTTATTGCATTTCTTTAATGAACTAAGTTGCTTTCTACTGTTTTAAAAGCTTTTTATATATTGCATGTGTATTGTTTCTTAATATTGAGTTAAGTTATTCATGAGTTGAGTAAGGCCAAGGTAAGTGTTTCTTTCAGATTCCCTTCAAGCTTATGTTATGTTTAGTTTTCCCCTCGCATACTCGTACATTCAATGTACTTATGCCATTTGGCCTACATCGTTGTTATGATGCAGACACAGGTAATAGAGGATCAGCATCCAATGCCTCGTTGATCCAGTTGAGCATTCAGAGTCAGTTGGTGAGCCTTTTTGCTTTCCGAAGGGCTCCTTTTTATCATTTGCTTTTAGTATTTCATTTGTGGGATAATTGGGGGTCTTGTCCCGACATCCCTCCTTGTTTTAGAGGCTTCATACACAGTTAGTAATTCAATTGTCTTTACATTATTATTTCATATGTTAAGACTTGAATTGCCATTTTGGCCAAGTTGAATGTTTGACCTTTAAACGTTGTAAGTCATTTTATTAAATAGTTGAGTAGAAGTGCATTTGATCATTGTAATAATGCTTAGAGTCTTCCGCTGAGTAAGTAAGCCAGGCCAAGGGTTCGCTTGGGGACAACAATGGTTCTTGAGTGCCAGCCCCTCCCAGGGTGTAGGCTCGGGCGTGAAAAATTTGGTATCAGAGCCTAGAGTTTAAGAGTCCTAGGGAGTCTATGAAGCCGTGTCAGTAGAGTCCTAGTTTTCGGTGTGAAGCGCGCCACATCTATAATTAGGAGGCTGCGACAGTTAGGAAATTATCTCACTTCTTTCACACTCATTTCATTCGAAAAAGTTCATATTTATAAAGTCTCTTTCTAATTCATGCTTGCGTGTGTTTTCAGTTAATCATACCTCCACGAAGACCTGTCAGAGGTCATCCTGCTAGGCATAATGTTGAGGAGCAAGGGGTACCCAATGCACCTAAAGTGCAACCCCAAGGAAAAGTTACCCATGTTGAGTTCAGAGAAGCGATAAGAATGCTAAGTCAAGATGTGACTAACCAGGCTGGGCAACAAAGAGGGGCTTGAAAAGAAGAGGCTGACACTTCGTGGATTCGCAAATTCTTGAGGATGAACCCTCCAAGTTTCACTGGTTCAAGCACTACTGAGGATCCAAAGAACTTTATTAAGGAACTGATAAAGGTATTTGATGTTATGCACGTTTCTGATACTGAGCGAGTTGAAGTATTTGCATATCAACTGAAGAATTTTGCTAGGACTTTGTTTGATCAGTGGAAGAAGGGTAGAGCTGGGGGAGCACCACCTGTGAGTTGGGCCTGTTTTGAGGAGGATTTCTTGGGGCGTTTCTTTCCCTAAGAATTGAAAGAGGCTAAGGTACGAGAGTTCCTCACACGTAAGCAGGATTCTTTGAGCGTTCATGAGTATGGGTTGAAGTTCACCCAACTATCCCGTTATGCTCCGGAGTTGGTTGCGGATATGAGGAGTAGAATGAGTTTGTTTATTTTTAGGTTGTCTCATTGTCGAGTAAGGAAGGTAAGGCTGCAATGCTAGTAGCTGACATGGATATATCAAGGTTAATGGTCTATGTGCAGCAGGTTGAGGAAGAGAAACTGAGGGATAGAGAGGAGTTTAGAAACAAGAAAGCGAAGACAGGAAATAAGTTCAGGCAGCAAAGAAGTAATGTGAATTGTTCGTCCTTTCAGTAAAAGCAAAAGGGACCTACTCCATCATCTGCTAGTGCACCTGCACCCAGAAAAAAATTTGAGTACAATAGTCAGAATTCACAGCACTTTAGGGCTAGACCTGCCCAATATCAGGGTAGTGTGGCACAATGAGGTAACTGGGCTCCTGCATGTGCTAAGTGTGGTAGAACCCACACAGTTAAGTGTCGCGATGGCTTCACAGGTTGTTTCAAGTGTGGAAAAGAAGGTCATTTTATGAAGAGTGCCCCAAGAACCGGCAAGGAAATGGGAATCAGGGAAATATATCCCAATCTTCATCAGTTGCTCCACCAGAGAGGGCTGCACCTAGAGGAGCTACTTCCAGTACTAGTGGAGGAGCAAACCGCCTTTATGCGATCACTAGTCGCCAAGAGCAAGAGAACTCTCCAGATGTTGTCACTGGTATGATCAAAGTCTTTACTCTTGATGTTTATGCTTTGCTAGATCCAGGAGCAAGTTTATATCTTGTAACCCCTTATGTTGCAAATAATTTTGATGTTCCTCCTGAGAAACTCTGTGAACCCTTTTGTGTTTTAACACTTGTTGGGGAGACTATTCTAGCTGAGCGAGTATATCGTGATTATGTCATATCCATCAATCACAGGAACACCATGGCTGATTTAATTGAGTTAGACATGGTAGATTTTGATGTTATTCTAGGTATGGACTGGCTTCATACCTGTTATGCCTCCATTGATTGTAGAAATCGAGTTGTTAGGTTCCAAATTCCTAATGAGCCAGTTATAGAGTGGAGTAGTCGTTCAGCAGTGCCTAAGGGTCGTTTCATTTCGTACCTAAAGACAAGAAAGTTAGTTTCCAAGGGGTGTGTCTATCACTTAGTTCAAGTTAATGACTCTAGTGTTGAGATACCTCATATTCAGTCAGTTTCAGTTGTAAAAGAGTTTCCAGAAGTCTTTCTAGATAATCTTCCCGGAGTCCCTCCTGAGAGAGAAATAAACTTCGGTATAGACATTCTTCTAGATACTCGTCCTATATCTATTCTTCCATACAAAATGGCACCAGCAGAGTTGAAAGATCTCCTTTATAAGGGCTTTATTCGACCAAGTGTCTCACATTGGGGTTCTTCGATATTATTTATGAGAAAGAAAGATGGTTCCCTTAGGATGTGTATAGATTACCGCTAGTTGAACAAGGTTACCATCAAGAATAAGTATCCTCTTCCAAGAATTGATGATCTTTTCGATCAGCTTCAGGGTGCTACTTGTTTATCTAATATAGACCTCAGATTAGGCTACCATCAGTTGAGGGTAAGGGAATGCGATATTCCAAAGACAACATTCAAGACCCGTTATGGTCACTATGAGTTCTTAGTTATGTCCTTTGGTTTGACCAATGCGCCTGCAACATTCATGGACCTTATGAATAAAGTATTCAAGCCTTATTTAGATATGTTTGTTATCTTGTTCATTTATGACATACTAATCTATTCAAGGAATAAGAAAGCTCATGCTAGTCATCTCAGAATAGTTCTCCAAACTTTAAAGGATAGAGAGTTATATGCCAAGTTTTCTAAGTGTGAGTTTTGGCTCGAGTATGTGGCATTTATAGGCCACATTGTGTCTGGAGAGAGTATTAAAATTGATACTCAGAAAATTGAGGCAATGCAGAATTAGCCTAGACCCACATCTCCAATTGATATTAGGAGTTTCTTGGGTTTGGCTGGCTATTATAGAAGGTTCGTAGAGGGTTTCTCACCTATTTCATCCCCTTTGACCAAGTTAACTCAGAAGACAGTGAAGTTTCAATGGTCTGAAGCTTATGAGAAAAGCTTTCAGGAATTGAAAAAGAGGTTAACTACTGCCCAGTTTTGACCTTACCAGAAGGTACTCAAGGTTTTATGGTATATTGTGATGTGTCTAGAGTTAGTTTGGGTTGTGTGTTGATGCAGAATGGAAATGTTATAACTTATGCCTTCAGGTAGTTGAAAGTTCATGAGAAGAATTACCCAACCCATGATCTAGAGTTGGTTGTGGTAGTGTTTGCTTTGCAAATATGGCGTCATTATTTGTATGGTGTTCATGTTGATGTATTCACTAATCACAAGAGTCTTCATTATGTGTTTAGTCAAAAAGAGCTTAATATCAAACAAATGAGGTAGTTAGAATTACTCAAGGATTATGACATAAGTATTCTTTATCACCTAGGTATGGCTAATATTGTTGCTGATGCCTTGACCAGGTTGTCTATGGGTAGTACCGCACATTTTGAGGAAGATAAGGGAGAGTTAAAGAAATATGTGCATAGACTTGCATGATTGGGAGTTCATCTAAAGGATTCCACTGAAGGAGGAGTAGTGGTAATGAAAGGGGCTGAATCATCATTGGTGTCAGAAGTAAAAGAGAAGCAAGATCAAGATCCTATTTTGCTTGAATTAAAGGTAAATGTTCATAAGAAAAAAGTATTAGCTTTTGAACAAGGGGGAGACGGCGTATTGAGGTATCAAGGTAGATTGTGTGTACCAAGGGTGGATGAACTCCAAGAGAGGATCATGGAGAAAGCTCATAGCTCCAGATATTCCATTCATTTGGATCCCACAAAAAAGGTATTGCGATCTGAGAGAGGTTTATTGGTGGAGTAGTATGAAGAAGATCATTGCAGAGTTTGTTGTTAAGTGTCCAAATTGCCAACAAGTTAAAGTAGAGCACCAAAGGCCTGGTGGTATGGCTCAGAATATAAAACTTACGAAATGGAAGTGGGAGATGATCAATATAGATTTTATCACAGGTTTTTCACGGTCTCACAGGCAACATGATTCTATTTGGGTGATTGTTGATAGAATGACAAAATCTGCCCACTTTTTACCGGTAAAGACTACCCATAAAACAGAATACTATGCCAAGTTGTATCTTCAATAGATAGTTAGACTTAATGGGGTGCACAATTTACTACACAATTCTGGAAATCTTTTTAGAAAGGCTTGGGTTCAAAGGTGAACTTAAGTACTGTTTTTCATCCTCAGATAGACGGTCAAGCAGAGTGCACTATTCAGACTTTAGAGGATATGTTGAGGGCTTGTGTGATTGATTTCAAGGGTAATTGGGATGATCACCTACCTCTCATTGAGTTCGCTTACAACAATAGTTACCACTCTAGCATCCAGATGGCTCCTTATGAAGCTCTTTATGGAAGAAGATGCAGATCTCCTATTGGATGGTTTGAAGTTGGTGAAGCAGGATTGATAGGTCCAGACTTAGTTCATCAAGCTATGGAGAATGTAAAAGTCATTTAAGAGAGGTTGAAAACGGCGCAGAGTTGACAAAAATCCTACCCTGATGTTAGGAGAAGGGAGTTTGAGTTTGACGTAGATGATTGGGTATACTTGAAAGTTTCACCCATGAAGGTGTTATGAGATTTGGTAAGAAGGAGAAGCTTAGTCCCCGGTATATTGCCCTTACAGGATATCCAAGAGGGTTGGTAATGTAGCTTATGAGTTAGAGCTACCTCAAGAGTTAGCAGCGGTGCATCTGGTATTTCATATTTCCATGTTGAAGAAGTGCATGGGAGATCCTTCACTTATCATACCAACTGAAGATATTGGTATCAAGGATAGCTTATCTTATGAGGAGATTCCTGTTCAGATCCTAGATCATCAAGTTCGCAAGTTGAGGACTAAGGAAGTAGCATCAGTCAAAGTTATTTGGAGGAACTAGTTTGTTGAGGAAGCTACTTGGGAAGCTGAAGAAGATATGAAGAAGAGGTATCCACATCTCTTTGAAACCGGAGAAATTCCATATCAAGGTACTAATTCTCTTCTTAGTACTCTTTAATTTATAAGTTGGCATGTTGTATTTGCATTGCTTGTTGGGTATTTGAGCTGAATGTTAGATGTTTGATGATTCCACGATTTGGACTCATTTAAGGCTTTATTTTAATAGATTTAGTGCCCCCAAATGAATATTTTATGCCAATAACTGATGTATATCCTTGAATTTCATGTATTTGGATTGAGGAACAAAGCGTGGACACTAATGAGCAAAAACAAGCAAGGCAGCTGAAAAGACGAAGAAGAGAAGGCTTGAGGATCGCCTAATCCATTGGGCGAATCGCCGAATAGCTTATGTCTCGCCTAATGTTCTAGTGTGTCATGCCCTGAAGGAGAAAACCAAGTAGGTGACCGAAAGGAGCAATCGGCGAGTCGCCGAACTGTTCCGTGATGTAGTCCCATATCGCCCAAAGTTACAGAACTTGAAGATGCAGAAGGCCAAAGCGAAAAGGTGATGAAATTAACCAAAGGGTGGATCGCCGAGTGGATCGGCGATCCTGAATTACTACACCAAATGGTCCTTCACAACATATTTTTGACAACTATAAATACGTTTTTAAATTCTTAGTTTAGTATGAAGTTTTAGAATCTAACATTGAGTTTTCAAGTTGAGAGCTTAGAACTGAGTTTTTGGAGACAATATTTCCTTAGCTTTGAAGATTTTCATTTCTGAGAAATTGAAAGTGGGTGCTGAAGATTCATCATCTTAGACCTTTGTAAAGACAATATAAATCCTACCCAATTGATGGAAACACAACTTGGTAACGAGTTTTACCTTTTTATGATGTCTAGCTAAAACCCCAATTCTTGGGTTGTGATTATGTGATTATGCGTTAATATAATTGTTGGGTATTGTTAATTAATAGTTTAATTATTGTTTAAAGGTGTTTTCGTTCAATAATTGTGGTTGAATTTAATGGGTTGTAACTGCAAATACAATCATTATTTCATGTTTTTGGCTTGCTCGAGACAGAGGTTTTAAAACCAAAATTACTGAATTGATGGTTTGTGGGTATTGGGTTGTCATGGGTTCAGTTCGAAAGAGTGAACCCTAATTCCTGTTCCACACATTCATCTCGAGAGAGAGAATGGACTAAAGCGAAGATTGTGCTTAATTGCTGCTTATTGGTGTTCGAGAGAAACCAATTTGATTTGGGGTAAATTGTTCGAGAGAAAGTTTATCCTCACTAAAGTCTAGCTTATTCACCGATTCACATTAGTTTGCTATCAATTGCAATTAACCGGTTGTGTATCTTAGATCATAATCTTATCACATCCCAAGAATCCCGTCTCCATAGTTGTTACTTTCGTATTATTTGTTGTTTTAGCTGACAATTGAAACCAACTTTAGCTGACAATTGAAACCAACCCCTTCTGATATTTGACACTTGTGTCACCTATAATTTAAACCATGCTTTTATTTGTAAATGTTTTTAACTATGATTCACTTGAGCATATTCTTATTTACATATTGATTCTCAATTACGAACCACTCCCTTGGGACTCGACCCCAACTCACTTAGTTGGGTTATATTACTACTCACGATCGTTGGCACTTAGTATTGGATGAAGTGTCCTGATATGTGAAATCAATATTACACCCTTAGCCTAGTAAGAGTAATCTCATTTGAGGATGAATGTTCTCAAGGGGGATAGATTGTAACATCGCGCTAATTGAAAGAACTAGAAAGAGTTAGAATTGGAAATAGTCATTTTAGGAAAGAATGAAAAATCAGGAAATTTATTAAGATATGTTAAGTTTGGGTTTTGGTCAACTTCAAATGACCATAACTCCTAGATCATTAAGAGTTAGCTGTGCTTCCAGATACTGTAGGAAAGATCCTGGAATTATCTTTCCAACGCCGCCAAGTTTGCGCGATTCCGAGTTTGTATAAGTGAGATATTCCCATTTGAAGTTGGGTTGTTCAATTAAGGAAAGTCTAATCCGGATTTTAGGAGGGTATTATGGTCCTTTCCATACCCAATTAATTTATTTCGTTTTTAGAAGTTTAATTGGGGTCTAAATTGAGATAGTTCAGTTTACAAATTTACCAAATCACGCTAGGGCATTGAGAAAAGAGAAAAAGGAGAAAAGGTCAGGATTTCGTCCAGATCATTAGATTTCGTTGTAGATTTCGCCAAGGATTCAATCCTACGAGGTATGTGAGACTTTCATAGCGTTGTATTCGTTCACCCACGCGCCAATTATGTTTGTTTCAGCGAAATTCGTTTCTAGAAAGTTGAAAGTATGATGCTCTTGAATTATGTTCTTGGATTTTGCTTTAGTTATTGAGATTTGATGGGATTGTGGAGTTCTTGATGTAATCGTGTCGATTTAAGAGTTGTTTTGAGTTAGATTCTTGTGTATATATACTGGGCATTTGAATCTATAGAGGGATTGAAAAAAAGAATCAGATTTAGGCGAATTGGGGTGAGAAAACAAAGAAGGAAAAAGTCTAGCAGGTTTTGGCACGCAAGTCCGTGACGCGGACTTGCTCCCCCAGTGCACAAAAATCACCTCCGCGTTGCGGAGAAGACGCGAACTCCTCTATTTCAAAAATAAATTTTGCGATCAAATATTTAAATGCATCTCCGCGTCACAGACTTGTTTCCAGACAGTGATTTCTTGATCGTTTCTCATTTTTAACTATCTAAAAACACTCCTAATTATCATGATATCTTTCCTATCATCAATCACAATCCTTGAATACATAAATTCAATTCAAGGAAAGTTAAGAGTCAAGTCAAGAGAAGTTCATAGAGTTTTTCAAAAGTCTTTTACAAACGTTTTAACTTTGTTTTAAGACTTAAGTTTTGAGTTGAGTAAAGAGTAAGAGTGGAGTTCATTTCTTCAAAGATTATATGGGAACTAAGTATTCCAAGAGTTAAAATGTTTTCACATTTGAGCAAGAAAGGAAACACCGATTTTCAAGAGAGCTTTTAAGCTAAGTTTTGAGTAATTATCTCAAACCGAAAAAAAGTTTTGTTTTAAAAACATATGAGCTAAGTATATTTTTGGGAGTAGTATTGAGCACCGATATGGGGATGCGAGTTCGTAATAACTCAAGTCTCCATAAACCATGTAGCCATCATGGGTAGTAAATGATCATGCTGTTTAGATGATTACTTAATGCTTTTTAGCATAGACTAGTGGATCCACTTAGTTAAGGCGTTCTATATGACAACAAAGTATAAGACAGTTCTGGCAGCATGGGTAAGACGATGTATCACTAATTAGGCTCATAGTGGTGGTTGTCGATTAGAGAAACTCCCATAGAAACTATATTACTTTATTATACGAGTATAATTGGGTTTGTTATTGCATTACTTTAACGAACTAAGTTGCTTTTTACTGTTTTAAAATCTTTCTATATATTGCATGTGTATTGTTGCTTTATACTGAGTTAAGTTATTCATGAGTTGAGAAAATCCTTCTTTCAGATTCTCTTCAAGCTTATGTTATGTTTAGTTTTCCCCTCGCATACTCGTACATTTAATGTACTGATGCCATTTGGCCTGCATCGTTGTTATGATGCAGACATAGGTGGATCAGCATTCAGCGCCTCGTTGATTCAGTTGAGCATTCAGAGTCAATTGGTGAGCCTCATTGCTTTACGGAGGGCTCTTTTTAATCATTTGCTTTTAGTATTTCATTTGTGGGATTGATTGGGGGTCTTGTCCCGACATCCCTCCTTATTTTAGAGGCTTCATAGACAGTTAGTAGTTCAGTTGTCTTTACATTATTATTTCATATGTTAAGACTTGAGTTGCCATTTTGGTCAAGTTGAATGTTTGACCTTTAAACGTTCTAAGTCATTTTATTAAACAGATGAGTAGAAGTGCATTTGATCATTGTAATAATGCTTAGAGTCTTCCGCTGAGTAAGTAAGCCAGGTCAAGGGTTCACTTGGGGCCAACAATGTTTCTCGAGTGTCAGTCCCACCCAGGGTGTAGGCTCGGGGCGTGACACTTGCACTATGGAGGAGCTCCATCTCGAGGTATAAGAGGGTCATAATAAGAGGGATCACGATTAGCACAACTATAGTGGATCCCTTTCTAGAGGTAAGGATTCCTATGATAGGCCTCGCTAGTGGTATCTTCAAGGTTTGTCTAGACATCTTCTTCATGCGACTCTTCAGGCTTCCAAAGGCGAGCAGTACAATTAGGGTGGTTTTGATGCTTATCAGAGTTCAAGGGTCGACATTTGGGTTCTTTAGACTGTGGTGATTGATCTTCTTAGAGCAAGACTACTTAGGATTTTTTTGAGTGTGGCGAGCTTGATCACAGGTCTATAGAGTGTGTCATAACCCAAGAATACTCCCTAGATGTGACATGGTGAACATAATCCTGAAAGACTCTAAAGGAATTACTTGACATAGCATGACTCTAAGATAACAACATAACTGAAATAATCATGAAGCAGAATGTAAGTCTCCAAATTACAATCTCAATATGATACCAAAATCAAAGTACACATACTTTAATGCGGAAATACTATGCCTCACAATAAGCCTCTACTACATGGGTGTGGCGAGGACAAGCTCTAGGTCACGAAACAATCATCGAAGATACTATGTCTGACAACAAGCCTCTACTACATTGGTGTGACTAGGACAAGCCCTAGCTCACAAAACAATATGAAAACTGAGATAAAGTCTAAAATGATATAAAATCATAAAAGTGGCCATGTCCTTGAACCATGAGGACTCACCAAGTCTGGAAAAGTTGATCAGAATCTATGCTAACCACAAGCTTGATGAGGAGTGCCATAACCTATATTATAAAACAGTGTAGGCACAAGAAATATATGCAAACAGTACTCAGAATGTATAGACAATGAGGAAAGATACATGAGTCATAGTATAAACCATGATAAGTCTGAAAAAATGATAAAGCATAACCTAGTAAAACATGCCATATAGTAAAAGGCCAATGAAATATTCTAAAAATCATATCATAACCTTAATCATATTCTTTTGAGGAAATCATAAATTGTTGTACGAGATATCGTTAACCAATATAAACCATGTGATCTATAACTTGGAGTCCAGTGTACTGTTCCAATGCCGAAAAGAGAGTGTCCTACTTGCCAAGGTAGGGACTATAATCATGAGGTTATTTTGATCCACTAGCTAATGTACATTCAGGACAATCATACGGGAGGACCTAGTTATGGGACAATGGGATTGCTTTTGAAGAACGCCGCCTCTACTAATGGGTGAGCCTCCATCCCAAAGTCTACTTGGTTCTAAGTAAACTCCCAACGGAAAACATGAATAATCATATCATATTCATAATTTTTTTGAATGGTAAGAATCTAGTAATATCAAATCATTCATAAGCTTCATATCATAGAATAGCTCCTTTGAAATCATGATTTTATATCATATTCATAAGAGATACTTATCTAAATCATTTAAATAATGATCATCTTTCACAATGAGAATACTTCAATCGGAAGCAACCTATTTTCATAAAATCATGTTGACACTTTAGTCGAAAGTATCCTTGAATCATGATCTCTTTAATTCATAATGCATGCACATCATCAAAGTTTGATTTTATATCAAAAATTACTTGTATAGCGTGATTTCATGTAAATATCATTGAAAACACGTAATTATGATCAAATCATGCATAATAAGATCAATCAAGATGAATAAACTTTAAATCAATTAATCCATACATGAACCATGAAACTTTAGAATTTGGGTGAGAATTATAAAAGAGATTTTGTTGTTTCTTTGGACTCAATGGTGAATATGAACTCATTGATGAAATCCCCACATACCTTGATGAGACCCTAACTTGAACCTGGAAGACGAGACTTTGAGTTTAAAGAAACCTTAATTCAACTTGAGAGAACTTGGAGAAGAAGACTTGAGAGCTCTTGAGAGTTTTAGAGTGAAAGGGGAGAGTTTAAACCTTAGAAACGGTTATAGGTCTTAGAAATAAGCTTAAAATGACGTATTATAGGAATTAAAAGTATAGGAAAAGGCCCAATTAACCTTGGAAAATAACTAACAGGTTGACTTTACAAGCCAATGTACGGTATGTACACTGAACCAAGCCAGTACTAGTCCTTCGTAAACCAAGTATTGGAAATCCACTTCTTTGATCACAAACTATGAACCATTAACCATGAACCGTCAAACAAATCATGAGTCATAAACCCTCCTAGTACACTTCCCCTAGACCAAAGGTTTGAACCCTCATGCTACGAAGCCTTAATGCGATCTACAGTCCGTACACTCTTGGACGGGTTGTACTGTCTAGGCGTAGCACACTTACTATAGGCTTAGCTTTTTCTGAAGGCCAACTATGAATTAATAACTACGAGTCGTAGTTCCTTATATGACCCGCACAGGATAATTGTGTAACTCAAGGTTCCAAAAATCTTACCAAGTCTAACATTCATCCACGAGATCAACTAGGGCTCGTGCACCCAACCATGGATTGTACTGGTGACTCGTACAAAGTCACCTGAGACTTAAAATTTTCCAAAAACTCAAGATCTCATCTACGACTAGTAATTATGGATCGTGGAACTAAGTATGGCCATATTTTTTGCTTGTGAACGAGTTACACCAACAACTTTACTACAAGCTTTCCTTTCCAATTCTACTTTTATACTTCTAAGGTGTTAAAATATCTCCCCCCTTGGGAACATTCGTCCTTGAATGAGACTCAACCAAGCATTAATAGAGTAGGGAAAGATATTTAGCAACCTGACATTAATGTAAATCACATCAAAATGTATAAAACCAAGGAGTAATCGACCCTAAGATAAAACATGAACTTAAAAATTGATTTCATAAATATGCATGCATATGGAATCATTAGAATAGCTAAAACGCATGAATACGAAAGAGTAAATATGAGGAACTAATACCTCATGCTAAAACCGAAGTAGAGTGAAAGAGATGGGGGGGTACTTGGATTTCATATCGGTTTCGGCCTCCCAAGTATCACTCTCAACTAATTGATTCCTCCAAAGGACTTTCACGGAAGAACCTTCTTTATTTCTCAACTTTCAGACTTGAAAGTCTAGAATCTCAATTGAAACCTCTTCATAAGAGAGGCTTTCTTTAACACCAAGACTCTCCGGTAGCATTACTGAAGTAGATCACCAATACAATTTTCAACAAGGAAACATGAAACACCGGATGCACCAATGTCAAGTCTGAAGCTAAATCCAACTTAAAGACTACCTTGCCGAAATGCCTCAAAATATGATATGGGCCTACATAACAGGGACAAAGTTTCCCTTTATTTCCAAACCCCATCATACCCTTCATAGGTGAGATTTCCAAGTAAACTCAATCATCAACATCAAATTCAAGATCTTTTCTTCTAACATCTGCATAAGACATTTGTCGACTTTGAGCCATTGTCAACCTCTCTCTGATATGTCTAACATTATCCATAGCCTCATGCACTTACCCGGGTCCTATCAAAGCGACCTCACCAACTTCAAAACAACCAGTAGGAAATCTATACCTCCTACCATAGAGAGCATCAAATGGAGCCACCTGAATACTCAAGTGATAACTATAATTATAAGCAAACTCGATCAAAAGCAAATGATCATCCATATTACCCTTAAAGTCAATCACACAAGATCTTAACATATCCTCCAAAATTCGAAGAGTATGCTCGACTATTGAACGATCTAAAAAATAGGGAAGTAAATGATTAACTCATGCAACTTCACCATCTGCATAATATAGAGCCTAGTATAGTCTTCAGCAGAAAATAAGGTCTTCATTGGAAGAAGATGCACTAACTTAGTCATTAAGTCAATAACGACCCAAATAGAATTAGAATATCGATGAGTACGAGGTGAATCCGCAGTGAAGTTCATATTCAAATCTTCCCACTTCCAAGTAGGAATGCTAATATCTTGAGCCAAACCTCCTAGTTTTTATGCTTAGCTTTCACTTGTTGACAATATAGACACTTAGATGATAATTCTCAAATCACTCTCCGAAACCAATTAAAAAAGTGAGCGGTCGTAGTCAATATAAGAAACCAACGAAGAGTTGGGGTCGAATCTCACATGGAATGGTATATCATAGAGAATTCCTTATCAAGAAATTTGGGTGTTAGCTTATTTGCAATAGTAAGAACAATTGGCTCGATGATACCACCAACTAAATAAAAAACTTTGATTATAAATTATCGTAATTAAACTAAAATATCGAAGACATCAAGAGTTAACAAGCAATCTAGGGTGCGGGGATTGGAAATCAATATCACATAGCGGTGATTGTCCTACTTTATATTGATGAACAGTCATGAATATGCTAAGTCATCTTCATTGACGCTAATCATCTTTTGATCTCAAGGAATCTGTGCCTAGAATCTCCTTTGATCTAATCTAAATGTCAATCCTAAACTACCCAATACCTTACTCTGTTCTCTCTTTCAAGAATAGGGAAAATAGATCTGACCTATAACCTCTATTTCAATCAAGTTACATACATCAAACCTAAATTTCTAGGACTGAACTAATTACAAACTTCCATCAATCTCTTTCGAGCATCAACCAGAGATCAGAAGTAGGAATTAAGTTTGCAACCTTAACCCGTATTTTATTCCCATGGTAATTAGACCAAATTCATGTATGAACAACCATAAACCAGAGCATAGCGCAATACCCACTACATTAAATCAACACTCAACCCCATTTAAGCACCCCAAGCTTGATCTTGGAGTTTTAGCCACGCATCACAAAAAGTAAAGAAATTATACCTTCCATGAAAGTAACCACGGATAACTTGAAATCAATAAATTACAAGTAAATCCACTTTGAATTCAACTTCTATTTATCAAAATTAAACACTAAGTTGTAAAACCCCAAAAACTAGAAAAAGTGTTCTTTAAAGGTAAAGTGTTCTCAAACTCTCTAAACCTCTAAAAAGAGGACTTCCTGAACTATTTTCCGAACTCCCAAAAAATTAAGTTCTTTGGGCTATTTATACTTTCCCAAAATTTGGCCAAAAATCCACTTTGCGGCCAATCGGCGACATTAGTCGGGCTCGCCTAACCTGCTCGATGAATTGGCCTTTTTATCCTCAGCTCGCCTTGTGATGCTATAGGCTTCAGGTGTTTGAACCTCAGTTGGAGAACTTGATTGAGTCAACCTTTCACGTTTGGCGAATCGCCAAATACCACTTTGGTTTGACTTTAGAGCATTCAATCTTTGCACTGCACACTACCGCTTTAGGCTATGTGTATCAGGATCACCGTTCTTATTTGGCACATTGTTGTTCCTACTAGAGTCTATGGACCTTCTTTGATAGACACGAGTGTTATGCACTATCAATTTTCGCGAGGTCATGCTCAGTTGGAGTTCCTCCTTTCTTATTAGGCGATCAACAATGTTTACTTTGGACTTATTTTTGTATATTTTTTGTCATTCTTTCAAACATCAGTCCTTTCCTTGTCCAATTTCCTTCATAGCTAATAATCATCAATATTCGATCAAAATAGGACAAAATTAGGCATTGAGGACACTAATTATTGAGATAAATGGACCTTAAATGAGTGCAAATTTACCCCTCATCAACACCCTAACTTAAACTTTCCTTGTCATCAAGTAAATCAAGAACACAGTAAGCTTAATAAGGGTGTCTACAACACTACTCAATGAGAGCTAACATGCAAGTGCCATAGCAAGACTACTCTCAATAGCATGTTACCCTCAATCATGATAAAAAAGCTTTAAATGATGACTAGCTAGTCTCAACACAAGCTCAAGATCACTTTAGCTTCTTGTCTAATGCAAGAACATGTTTCAACAAATGCATTAAAGTTCCCTCACATCAAGAACGATTCCATGCTCTCACAAAGCAATTCAAAACTCACTCACTCAAAAGAGAAATACATGCAAGCTTTGTCCCATAGGTTTTTCCATATTTTCCAATCATCACACAACCTAGTCTATGCAGGATTTCAAGGGTCTATTAGGCTTGTAATGGAGCAGAGGGTTAAGGTATGCCAATTTGGATTGGTGTGTAACATATTGCAACTAGAAAGAAGTTTAAAATCTGGAAATAGTCATTTTTGGAAAGTATAAGGAAATCTGGAAAATTTTAAGTAAGTTAAAGTGAGTTTTTGGTCAATTCAAACGACCATAACTCCTAGCTCAGGATGAGTTAGGTGTAGTTCCAGATATGGTTGAAAATCTCTTGGAATAATCTTTCCAATGCTGCCAAGTTTGCATGATTCCAAGTTCGTATGAGTAAGTTATGCCTTTCGGAAATTGGGTTGTTGGATTAAGGAAAGTCCAAATCCGGATTTGTGAAGGGTAAACTAGTCTTTTCCTTACCTGATTTGCCTATTTAGTTTTTAGGAATTAATTGGGGTAAAACAAGACTTTATTCAGTTTAGAAAAATTAGACTTTACGCTAGGGCTTGGAGAGGAGAAGAAAGAAGAGAAAAGAGGAGAGAAATCAAGAAATCGCCAAGAACGTTCAAGCTTTGCAAGTGGAATTTGTCAGAGGTGATCCCTACAAGGTATGTGAGATCACATAGTGTTGGGTTAGTTCACCCACACGCCAAACTTGTTTCAATTCCGCAAATAAATTGGAGTTGTTTGAATGTTAAGAAAGTGAAGTTCTTGAAGAAAATTGTTGAATTCTTGTTGGTTGATTGTTGAATGCCTAGTGTTGATTTGATTCGTGTTTCCGGGTTGTTTTTTGAGTAAAATCTATTGGTTATTGAGGGTACGAATGATCCTAAGTGTTTGGGAAAAGAACCATTGAAGATAAGAGGGTTTAGAGATGAAAAACGGAGAAGAAAAGTCATCAAACACATAGGGATAGGGGTGGGGCGTCACGCCAGCCAGTGCGCCCCAAAAGGGTCTCTGAATGTTCACCCTTGGGGTGACGTGCCAGCCAGCGCGCCCTAGACTGGCCTCTGAATATAGAGAGTTGGCTCCCCGCGCCTCTTAGAGCGCCAGGGAAGCCAGTTCTCCCTATTCGTTCCCCACTTTTCCGTACGTGTTCCTTAGCAATGTACCTATGTTTCTAAGTTGATTCCAATACTCTAAGGTACATCTAAACATCATGAAATCATCCATAAACATGAGATCATGAACCTTGAATCCATAATCCAATACAAGAAAAGTTAGGATCAAAGTCAAGAGAGGTTAAGAGTCAAGTTTAAAAGTTAAGAGCAAGTCAAAGCAAAGCTTTTAAAGTTTTCAAAAGTCTTTAGCAAACACTTTAATTGTATTTTAAGACTTAAGTTCAAGTTAAGCAAAGAGTAAAGAATTGAGTTCATTTCTCAAAAAGCTATAAGGAAACTAAGTATTCCCAAAGAGTTTATAAATGTTTTCACATTTGAGCAAGAGAAGGGAACATCGATTCCAAGAGAGCTTTTAAGCTAAGTTTGAGCAATTATCTCAAACCAGAGAAGAAGTTGTTTTAAAAACCTATGAGCTAAATATATTTTGGGAGTAGTATTGAGCACCGATATGGGGACGCGAGTTCATATTAACTCAAGCCCCCATAAACCATGTAGCCATCATGGGCAGAAAAAGGATCATACTTTTTAGATGATTCCTTAGTGCTTTTTAGCATAGACTAGTGGATCCACTTAGTAGTTCAGGTTCTATACCGATGGCAAGGTATAGGATGGTCCTTGGCAACGTGAGGTAAAATGTTGTACCATCACTTAGGCTCATAGTGATGGTTGTCGGTTAGAGAAACTCCCACAAAAGTTATTGTATTTTTTATATACATCAGTTTATTGTATTTTACATACATTTCTGGGTTATGTTGTATCATTGTATATACACAGAGTTGACATCATGTTTTCAAACAACTTTTCTTTATATTGCACTTGTTTTAAATTGCTTTATATTGAATTGAGTTCAGTTAAGTATTCATGAGTTGAGAAGAGTCAAGGTAAGTGTTTCTTTCAGATTCTTTTCAAGCCTTTGTATGTTAGTATTTCCAACTCGCATACTCTTACATTCAATGTACTGATGCCAGTTGACCTGCATCGTATTATGATGCAGACGCAGGTAACCAGGATCAACACCCAGCGCCTCGTTGATCCAGCTTGAGCATTCAGATTCTGTTGGTGAACTATTTGCATTCCAGAGGACTCTTTTATTCGCTTTCTAGTTTAGTTCATTAGGATGTTGTGGGGTTGTCCCAACATCCATCTTAGTTGTTTTAGAGGCTTCATAGACAGTTAGTAGTTCAGTTGTCTTTACATTATCGTTCAGATGTTGTTTAAAGACTGAGTTGCCATGAGTATTCTTTCCCACCTAGCTAAGGCTAATATTGTTGCTGATGCTTTGAGCACGTTATCTACGGACAGTACTTCCCATGTTGAGGAAGGCAAGAAAGAGTTAGCCAAAGATGTGCACAAAAATGCACGATTGGGAGTCCGGTTAATGAATTTCAATGAAGAAGGAGTAGTGGTGATGAATGGGGCTGAATAATCACTAGTGTCTGAAGTGAAAGAGAAATAAGACCAAGACCATAGTTAGTTGTGTTTTAATGTATGAAATGTAATTGAAATTGCAATTTTAACTTAGTATTCTAGGCTTTCTTGAGACAGAGGTTTTAGAAATAAGGTTATTGATTGATGATTGTAGTGATTGGGTTATCGTTGATTCAGCTCGAGAGAGTGAATCTAAATTCAATCCTACCAATCTAGATCGAGAGAGTAGATTAATTAAGGTCTTGGGTTGATCATAGTGCTATGCTTGTCGAGGTTTGAGAGAACTCGCCTGAATCGTGTTAGTTGATCGAGAGATGGCTACCACAGTCAAAGCCTAGCCTACCCACTAAGATTCAGTGTTTGTTAGTAAATTAGATTCACCCATATAGAGAAATTAGCAATTCATCGATCACATCCTCGAGAATCCCTTTCTACATGATTACTACCCTATTTTTATGGTTGTTAATTTACACTCTAAACCTATCATTCGACACTAGTTGTCAACCATTTCAATTTACTTTAATAGTTTCGATAATGTTTACCTCTACAAACGACTAGAGCACGTCCTTTACTTCATAACTGAATTCCATTCCGTATCACTCCCTGTGGGATCGATGCCAACTCTTCGTTGGGTTTATACTTGATTGCGACCGCCTACAGTTAGAATTGGATGAAGTGTAGTTGAGCATAATAAAAAAATGGCACCGCTGCCGGGGAGAGGTGTTTAGAATTTTCTTATTGAAATCTGGTTGTGATCTTATTGTGTTGTAGTTGACCCAATTTACTTTTGTTTGTTGTTTGTTGTCTTTGAACAGGTGACAAAAAGAGTGTCAACGGAAGCAACATTAGCCAGCTTGGACACAATGACAACATCAGCAGCTTGAACGATGTAAATGAAATACAGTTGGGTGGCGTAGGTGCTATTCAGTTGCCTCCAGTTGTGGGAAATGTGGTTTTTTTACGTGACAAGCACGATGGTGCAGTTGTTGCATATGAAAGGTTTGTTTGGAGGCTCGGAACATGAGGATCCCCATGAACACATCTGATATCTTGTGGACACATGTGGTCCATTTGCCTTTGAGAACATTACACAAGAGTCGATTCTACTTCGTTTGTTTACTTTCTCTCTAACAGGTGAAGCAACGAAGTGGCTAAACGAGGTACCAAAAGGATCAATCATATCGTGGGAGCAACTCACCGAAGCATTTTACGTAAAGTTTTTTCCTCCCTCAAAGATGGTGAAATTGAGGGACCATATTCAAAATTTTAAGCGAGTAGATGGGGAGCCAATTCATGAGACATGGCTGAGGTTCTGGAAATTGCTGCTCAAATGTCCGACCCATGGACTCCCGAATAATGTGCTCTTGCAATACTTTTATCGGAGCCTCGATTCAGTCAATAAAGGGGTAGCGGACCAGCTTGTTCAAGGAGGAATCATGCAGCAACCGTTCGCTATAGCTTCTACTCTTCATGATGAAATGATAAAGATCAATAGTGCTTGGTACACTAAAAAAGACCAAGTGTCTTCATTGAATTTAGGGATGACAAAAGAGCAAGTGGAGAAAAATCAAGAACGGGATGAAAACATAGCCAAGAGGTTGTCTCAAATGGTGTTGCTTAACGAACAGGTCCTGGGGAGTATTTCTAAAAACAATGAGGTGAAAAGGGTGTCAAAGTTTAGAGGAGGGTTCTTGCCCGGACTCCTTAAGGTCAGGTGAGAATCAAGGTTGGAACATGTTTGGTGGAAATGGAAGGAGAAGATACAAATGAGATCTAGGTAACTATGATGAATAATATATGTCAAGGAGTGGCAGCGCAAGGTCTAGAGACAGTTCCGAAAGTTGTCGGGTGGATGAGATGCTAGCCCAATTTCTGAATAAGGTTGAAGGATCAGACGACATGCTTAAAGAAATGAAAGCTGACTTCTCGTCCTTGAATAACAAAGTAAATTCTCACTCAGATTCTATTAAGCAACTCGAATGGCAGATGAATCAACTTTCTACCCAAATGGAATCCAAGCCATTAGAGAGGTGTGCAAATGAAGATGTGGTGAATTTAGAAGATGTTCAACAATATTAATTTAAAACAATCGATGTTCAACAATTACCCATAGCCATAACCCCGGAACAAGGGCCTTTAGCTACTAATGCCTAAGAAAAGAAGAAGAAAAGAATCCTAAAATGTATTGACAACTTTATAATTAATGCCCTATGATTGATATCCTATAATTATTTTCATGGGCTATTTATAGATGTAGAAAACCCTAAATAAAATAGGAAAAATTACAGAAATCCCACCTTTTAGTTTACTTATTACCATTATCCCCTATAAGTTTTACAAATCTCCAAAATCCCTCATTTCCGCACATCAGATTAGTGTATCATGTATAAAATGTACATCAAATTAGTGTATCATGTATAAAATGTACATCAAATTAGTATATCATGTATAAAATGTAATGTATCTTACTTAACGATTAATGTATCTCGCGCATCAGATTAATGTATCAGCGCTTATATTATTATATTCGTTTGAGGGATTTCTGTAATTATAAACTTTTAAGGAATAGATTGTAATTTTGTCTTAAAAGTATGTGATTTCTGTAATTTGTCCAATAAAATAACTGAGTCCAAATCAAATTAGGAACCCAAAACCGAGACCAAAAGGAATTAGATTTCCTCCTCATTGTATGCGTAAATCCGCCTCAACAATTTAAGCCGTTTTGCCTCTTTGAACGACACGTGGCAACACACTTATTGCAATTCATTATGAATTCTTAAATTCTGCCGATCTTTTCAATATAAATAAATATTAATATAATATTTAATTTAATTCATTAAGTTGTCTGCTTGATTTACTTCTTCAATCTTCCATCTTTAATTCATTTTAGCTTCAATCGTCTTTATCTTTACATCAATTTAATCCTACAAATAAAATATACTATACGCACAATCCATAAAATTCATAAATAAATAAAAATACTAAATGTGAGACAAATAATAATAATAAAATATATTTTTGGCCTCACATCAGCATCAAAGATTTACTATGAATAAAAAAAATAACCAAGCGGCCAATCATTATAGAAAGATCACATCACATTAAAGTAAATAAAGATGTAGATGTGATAAGTTTCTTCTTTGAGTGGTGTACTTCAATTTGACATTTGAATATTAAATATAATTACCATAAAAATTTACAAAATAGATGTGGAAAGAACTTTACGAACAGTACTTGTCAAAAGTAAGCTTTATTTCGATGTTCTACTTGAAAAAATCTGATAGTTTAAATGACACATAATGAGATAATAACATGATAAAGAATAGAAAACATGAATAGTAGAATACATACACGAAATAATAGTAGTGACACAATTCCATGACAACTAGGATAATGGGACAAAAACATCCTTGTGGACATTTAATTAGAGAGAGAAGTGAGGAATGTAAAAAGGTCATCAGAAAAGTTAACAGATGAAAGTTTGGTGGAAAGTTACATGAAGTTATTTTCTTTAATAGGCCTACTTAAGTTAAGTAGAAAGTCACATGAAGTTGATGTTGTGACCTATAAATATCCAAAAAAGTTTTCAAAAAAAACATAAACTTGGGATAATAAATATTCTCTCTCATAGCTCGCAGGGTACGTTGTCTTAATGTAAGTAGTCGACAAGAAATTTGTAGTGTGGTACCTAAAAGTGAATTCATTTCTTCATAATGTGCGAAAGTGCCTTTTTTGAGAAAAAAAATCATATAGAAAAAGTTTGAGTAATGGTAACTTTTGCATTATACATAGAGTAAATGATTACAGAAAAGCAAAAATATGTACCAAACAAAGTTAATTTTTGCATGTAATGAAATACTCCCTCCGTTCCAAAATAGGATTGATCATAGCAGGAGAATATCTTCATCATTATTGTTAAGATGTCCCACATCGGTAGAGGAATGTAAATTTGGTCTCCTTATATGGACTTGGACGAACCTCCCCTCATGAGCTAGCTTTTGGGGTGTGAGTTAAGCCTAAGACCTAATTTTACATGGTATAAGAGCCAGGCCCATTCCAGTTTGTTGTTCACCGATGATGGGCCCCCATTTAGAAGTGTTCACGCTCCAGTTGAGGTCTGGGCGTGCGGGGGAGTGTTAAGATATCTCACATCGGTAGAGGAATGGGAATTTGGTCTCCTTATATGGACTTGGACAAACCTCCTCTCATGAGCTAGCTTTTGGGGTGTGAGTTAGGCCTAAGACCTAATTTGACAATTATATCTTCAAAGATCCATCAAGACAATTTTGAATAAATAATGCAATATCTTTGCAAAAATATACAAAAGGAACATCATGTTTGAGTCATGAAGTGATCTAGACCCCGTCTTCCTTAGGAAGAGCAATTATGGAATAGAGCAATAGAGATTAGAAAGACAAAATGATTCTACAATTTCTATATGCAATGTAGTCAAACATTATTTGGGAGCTGAAAAATCCAGCCAAATAGAATTTGAAAAGAAAAAACTTTACTGGCTGATGCACCCTAAACTGCATCTTAAAAATCATTCAAACAATTACGTAAACGAAATAATCTTTTATATATATATAAAAAAAAAATCTAGGTCCGCCTACGTAGCCCCCTTAGAATTTAGGAATTTATTTTTATGTTTTTTTGTACTATTAGGTTTTTTACCTCTATTTCATTTTTATCTTTAAACTTGTTTCTCAACTCTTGTATCCCTTCAAACATTCAGTTAGGAAGTTCATGTTTTTAAGATAGATAGACAGACATAAAGGCAGATAGGCAAATAGACAGAGAGATAGATAGACAGAGAGACTAAATCACTTTTCATCTTTCTAAATCCTTAAATCACTTCATTGGTTCTTCCAACTCAAGAGTCAAATATTAACATCATCTCCCATAATTTTTGTTATTGTTGATTTGTTTCATACTTGATATTTTATACTTGACTCCCGCATTCAATTTGAAATGAAAAAATCAAAACACATGCTTATTGTTTAAAAGGTAAAATCATTTTCTCTTCTTCTTCTTTTTTTCCAATTTTCAAGAAATTAAAACTAATTTGCAGCAAAAAATTTAAATAATGAATGAATCTTTATTTTAAAGGTTATAGTAGCTTTTATTATCTGAAGTAGAGACCTAAAGCTAGAATGTAAAGAGTTAATTATTTGCCTTTTCTCCAAAGTAGGCTCTTCTCTCCGTTTTTTTTAAAATTAAAGTTTGCCCTTATGGATTGAATATTGGCTATTATTATTATTTTTAAATTGTGACATTTTTTGAGATTGTTTTTTTTTTTGCGTTTTTGATAGTTGTAACTAGATTTGTGAACCATTTGAACTTTGATGGTAATATCTACTTTAATTTGTAAAGAATCGTCATTAATGCATTTATCGATTCAACTATCTTATACAGATTTAGAGTCAATAAAAAAGTATTTTTTTAAAGTATCAAATTCAAGTTCTATCGCTCAGAATAAACTTAATCGGAAAGAAAATACAAATGATTTAAGTTCTTTAAAGGCTGATTCAGGTGAAAGAATTCAAATTTTAAAATTTCATCCAAATCATTGTAACGCTATTAGAAGAGCTTATCTTCAGAAAAAATCTTGTCAACCTTATTAAGAGAGTTTTCACAAACGGAGATTTCGGGAGATATGTGTCGTTTTAATAGTAAATGATTTGATGAATTTCCTTATTAGTTAAGAGTATAGTGTATGTAAGTAAAGATACAATTTATTTTTTGTATTGTTATTTATTTAAGGAAAATAATCTTTAATGTGTAGGTGAAGCATTTTCGAGTATGGAGTTTAGGAGTTGGTACAAATAAAACTAGCTTGCAAACACATGTTGGTGGGCTTACTATCATTCATAATCAGTCAAAAAGAAAATATGAAGATCTAATACGGTAACAATAATTTATTCACTCATTTGAGAAATAATATGGTCAAGATAATCATGTGCATTGAATTCGCTTAGCAATTTCTATTAATGTAGTAATACTTCTTATGAAACAAGACTTAACATTTCAAGGTCATGATGAATCAAATCATCACTTAACAGACGTAAATTTTTTTGAGATTCTTTCATTTTATGCTCAAAAATGTGATGAAATTCATAGTTTTGTATTGAAAAATTCTCCTCAAAATGATTAAATGACTTGTCCAAAAATTCAAAAAGAAATTGGGATTACTTGCAAGATTAAAACAATTAAATATATCATAAAGGAACTAAATGATGATTATTTTTCCTTATTGGTTGATAAATCTTTGATGTTTCACATAAAGAGCAAATTGAGGTTGTTTTTACTATATGTTGATAGAAGAGGATTTGTGATGAAGAGACTTCTTGACATTTTTCATGTTAAAAATTCTAGTCTTAATCTCTAAAAGATGTAATTGTCGATTTACTTTGTCAACATTTCTT
>JAJOOS010009055.1:0-45245 GCA_029582725.1 Solanum chiquidenum
CTGGGCAAAGGAGGTCTTGATCCACGGACACAGACCACGGACCGTGGTCTGATCTACGGACCGTAGGTCTGTCCGTGGGTCGAGACTTGGTCGATTTTCTGACTGAGTTCTGGGGAGGGGCTGCAGTGGTAAACCACGGACCACCAGCACGGACCATGGTCTAATCTACGGTCCGTGGATGGTGACCGTAAGTTGCACCTGCAACTTCTCAAAATCTGCATTTTTGGTCTGTTTCAGCTACGGGGTGTTACAGAACCATTCTTTCATTGACCCATTGATCGCTTGACACACATGGTATGAAACACGTGCTACGATGTTTACATTTTATATTGGTGTATGTGTCTCATTCTTTCGATTATCCAACATCGTACAGATCTTGGTCTAAACACATCCATATGTTTTAACCCTAGTTTCTCTCTTCTGTGATCCTTAAACTCATTTTCTTAGAGAAACTTTTGTTTGGCTCATAAAACAAGTCATAATATGGTGGTGAAACTCATCTCTTCACGTTCCTTGACGTAAGAGGCGATTGCTCGTGTGAGAGAGTCAATCTCGCAACTTGTTCGACACACTTTATTTCTTACAAAATATCACATGCATATTATATTTGAATATAAATCCAATAGTATTATATATACGAGAATATTATAACAATCAAGTTATTTTACAATACTGAAATATCATCAAATCTTACACAAACCTAGAGCCTTAACATGTTTTTCAAACAAGTCTCTAAAGATGACCTTTGTAAAAGGATCAGCTATCATTCACGTATAGACATGTATTGCAAAGTTATTTCTCTATTTGCCACTACGTCTCTAACAAAGTTATACTTGATGTCAATGTGTTTGGTCTTGCTGTGATACTTTGGATCCTTTGTATATGCAATAGTCGCCCGACTATCATAATATAGAATCATGAGACCCTTAGAATTCTTTGCAATATTCAAAGCTCAAAGAATCTATTTAACCAAACAACTTCTTGTACGACAGACGCACAAGCCACGAATTCAGAGTCCATGGTTGAAAGAGTTGTGCAAGTTTGCTTCTTACTTTTCCATGAAACAGTACCACCATTTAGTAAGAAAGCATATCCGAATGTTGATTTTCTATCATTTCGGTCACCAGCCCAATCAACATATGTATAACCTCTTATGAATAAATCAGATCTACTATAACATAGTGTATGATCTGCAATTCCCTTCAAGTATTGGAATATTCTCTTTACTGATTTCCAATGATCTCTTCCAGAATTTGATTGATATGTACTAACTAGACTCACAGCATAGCAAATGTCGGGGTGAGTACAAATCATAGCATACATCAAATTCCCGGCAACACTAGAATAAGAAACTCGAGACATGTCTTCTTTTTCTTTTTCAGTCTTTAGACACATTTCAAGGCTTAAAGTTTGACTCCTTCCTACAGGAGTATCCATGGACTTGCAACT
Organism: Solanum chiquidenum; assembly: GCA_029582725.1. Lineage (NCBI taxonomy): Eukaryota > Viridiplantae > Streptophyta > Magnoliopsida > Solanales > Solanaceae > Solanum > Solanum chiquidenum. The sequence goes on from JAJOOS010009055.1 coordinate 1,450, forward strand.
ATTCATTCGAAAACGTTCCAGTATTTTCTTTATATAAGTTTCTTGAGTTAAACTCAAAATTTCTTGGAATGATTTCTTTGGATCTTAACACCCAATATATAGTCTGCTTCACCCATATCTTTCATATAAAGTGATTTTGAAAGCCATGACTTGACAGTTTCACATACTCCAAATATTTCCAACTAATAAAATATTATCTACGTAAAGAGAAAAAATTACAAAATTTTCATTGGACTTTTTCACATAGATGCAATGGTCTTCATTGATCATGGTGAAATCAAATGACATCTCCTCCTTATGAAATCTCAGGTACCACTGCCTTGAAGATTGCTTTAGGCCATAAATTGATCTTTTCAATTTACAAACTTTCTTTTCTTGCCCTTTAACAACGAAATCTACTAGTTGTTCCATGTAGATTTCCGCGTTTAATTCTCCATTGAGAAAAGTTGTCTTCACATCTATTTGGTGTAATTCTAGATCTAAACGTATAAAAATAGCTAAAAGTAATCGTATGGAGGTAAACTTCACAACTGGTGAAAGATTTTCCTCATAGTCTATTCCAACTTCTTGAGTAAAACCTTTTGCCACCAATCTTGCTTTGTCTCTTTCTATCGACCCATCCGATTTGCGTTTAACTTTGATAATCCATTTATTCCCAATAGTTTTAAGTTCCTTAGAAAGGTCAACTAGATCCTAGACTTTATTGGTAAACTCTTCTTTCATCGCTTTTAACTAATCATCTCTTTTAGGGCTCAATAAGGCCTCAATTATAGAATTAGGTTCATCTAATTCTGTTGGAGATACCAAGAAAACATAATCCTCAATCTCATAAGATCATTTAGGTACACCTTTTATTGTACTCTTACGTATTTGAAGTTCAGATTCCTCTATAGGATTTTGGGATTCATAACTCCTACTTGGACCAGGAATCATTTCATGACCCATTGAATTATCAACTATGTCTTGACAACATTACCCGATCTTCTGAATTTAACATTTCGTAGAGAGGTTCAACTTCATCTATTTCACCTTTTTTGGGAAAATCATTTTCCAAAAATCTGACATCTCGTGATACAATGTCAGTAATACTTTCATCCTCTAGTTCATCGATGAACACATACCCTTTAAAGCATTTAGACTACCTTATAGAGATACATTTCTTTCCTTTTGGACTTAGTTTACCAAACTCACCAAAGCAATTTTTAATATATGTTGCACAACCCCACGATCGAAGATCATTCAGGTGCGTTTTATGATCAGTCCAAAGTTCATAAGGAGTGGAAGAAACTGATTTATAAGGCATTTTGTTCAATATGTAAGCCACTGTCAATAATGCATCTCCCCAAAAAAGATAGACAAATTTGCCTGCGCCATCATTAATCTTGTCATGTCCAATAATGTTTTATTCGTTCTTTAAGCCACACCATTTTGTTGAGGTGTATAAGAAGTAATTAAATGTCTGATAATACCCTTTTCAATACATAATTCTTCAAATTGTTTTGACAAATATTCACGTCCTCAGGCTCTTCTTAAAGCCTTTATGCTTTTATCTAATTGATTTTCAACTTCATTCATATATCTTTTAAAGTACTCAACTGCTTCAGATTTATGAGAAATCAAATAGACATAACCGAAGTGCGTGAAATCATCAATAAATGTAATGAAGTATGTAGCACCATACCTTGCCTTCACATTGATTGGACCACAAATATCAGAATGAATTAATTGAAGTGGAAACTCAACTCTTTTAGCCTTCCCAAATGGTTTACGCGTAATCTTTCCAGAAATACAATTTTCACAAATTGGCATATCAATTTTGGTGAAAGAATCTAAATGTCCTTCTTTTGCCAACCTATTCATTCGATCTTGCCCTATGTGACCTAGTCTTTCATGCCATGTAATAACATCAATATCATTGTTACTTGAATAACATGCCATTATACAACGGTCAACATAATAGTCATAAGTTCAAGGATTACAATCTAATACGATAAAACGGTCATAACGAAGTCCAAAACCATATAAAACATTATCTAGAGTTATTCTAACACCATTCCGACTAAAAAAACAAATCAAAACCAACGTCTAAAAGAACAGACACAATACTAAGTTTCATCAATTCTCTGGTGCATATAGGACGTCATGCAACATCAAAGAACGGCCACCACGCAAGTCTACTTTGCAAGTGATTTTCCCTTTGACTTCTAGTTTCACACTATTTTCCACGTAGATCCACCTTGATTTAGATGAAACTCGACGAAATTCCACAAATGCTTCTCGATCTCTACTCACGTGGTCGGTGGATCCTAAGTCTACAATCTACATAGGATAAGATTCAGTTAGTAAAGAAGTGCTACAAACACATGTTGCACTTAGAGATGCGTTTAGAAATGCTACCTTTTTGGGTTCGGTACATTCACGTGCAAAATGCCCTAATTATTGGCAATTGTAGCACTTCATTTTACTCTAGTCTCTCTTCTTGAAAAACGTTTTCCTTTCTTGGAATTTGGCTTCTTCTTTTTCTTAGAGGGTCCTTCTCCAGTCTCTTTGTCTTTCCCATTCCTTTTCCAATTTTTCTTACGCTTAAAGCCTGAAGATTTTGTACCACTTGAATCAACCACAAAGGAATTAGAAGCAGCTTTAGCAGCACCAAGGCGCTCATCTTCAAGTTCAACATGACGTGCAACATCAGAAAAAGTTTTGATACTATCATTATGGGTCAAGTTAACCTTCAAATGTTCCCAATTATTAGGAAGACACCAAATCACTGCTTGAACTTGTTCCTCATCTGATAGAACATGACCAACACTCTTGAGTTGAGCTATCATGTTTGACATCACCCTAAGGTGTTGTTTGATATTTTGATCATGGCGCTTTTTGTAAGTGTCAAATTTGATAGTCAATTGTCGGAGGCTGGTTACAACGTACCCCCATACGTTCCTCGCAGATGTGCCCACATTGCATGAGCAGTTGGGAATTCCTCGCATTCATGTATGAGGTCATCAACCACATAACTAACTATTATTCCACGTGCAGTGGAATTAACTTTTTCCCAAGCTTTGTAAGTTTCAAGATCACTTCTGTGTTGTGCAGAATTACCCTCTTCTGGTTGATTAAAAACATGATTTATACCTTCCAAAGCATTTTTCTCTTCCAGTAAATACCATATTTTACGACTCCAAATGTCGTAATTGCCACCGTTAAGTTTTTCACCTTTGTTTAAGTCAGCAATGATACTTTTTTATGTCATATCTATTTTGAGATATAATCAGGCAAGAATTTTTAATCATTTATGAATGTGAAATAAATATTCAAGCAAATCAATTCTCATAAAGGTTTCATATTTAAATGTAAAATCGAAAAGACACATAAGTATCCAATCATCATCTACGAATTAAATATTTAACCAAAATTTGAAACTAACTTCTTAATGTGTACACTAATATAATTTAGACTATAATCACACAGATTTACATGTATAATAATCAAACACCATATGACAATGTGCAATAGAATAATAATCCACTTATCCAAAAAAAAAAAAGAGGATAAAACTCAAAATTCACATTAAAGCATAATCAAGGATGTTCATCACATAGTTTGTAATGAATAAATAACAAAATTAAATACTAAACTATGATTATGTTGTGAAGTTTTACCCATTTAACTCCTATTTTTACCGTATACACCCATAATGGTTCATTATCCCCAATTTCGATACAAGTTTCATTCAGTTCATTCTTCTAGTATTCTGGTAAGGAATGATACAAAACATTGTATGCTTCCATCTCTGTAACTTGAATGACACTTTTATTAACCTCTTCAAATTTCATGACAAAGGATATGAGGAAGTCCAATAAAGAGTCAAGAGGATCCATATTCAAAGACAAACTTTTTTAGAACATTTTTTTTTCCTTCGAATGGCCCTTTGATTCCTTAACAGATTATGTGCCGCCCTTGGAACACCAATCCGTATGTTTTCTCGCCCTCGGAAACTTGTGCTACGGCGACGTGCTCTTCTACATTATCCTTTTGCTCTTCGAGATTTCCCACTTGGAATAACTCGAATGTATTCTTGTTTAGCCATGTCTGAAATAGAAACAAGGAAACAGTAAGAATGACTGAACCATTCAATGTGACAACATATGTCACTTTCATTTGTAGAAGACACAAAAAAACTATTTATGGAACATAAAGACTAAACAAATAAACAAGACCAATAAAATCCTAAAAGGACACATATTCTTTTTCCAAAAGAATAATCCTAAAAGAACACAAAACTTTCTCAATTTTTTTGTTTTTTTCAAAAAAAACGTTTTTATTTTTATTTTTTTCAACCCAACTTCAAAAATTCATATCTCACTTGTTTTAAATATGTTTTTCTATAATAATATATTTTCGGAAAGCTACAAACGAGTAGATCACAAAAAATTATGTTTCAAACCAAAAAACTGTACACTCAATTTCCAGATCGCTACAAATAGAAGCAGTCTTTCCAGAAAACAGTAAAAAAAACAGCCAACTTTCAAAAATTCATATCTCACTCATTTTAAATCCATTTTTTATAATAATATATTTTCAAAAAGCTAAAAATGAGCAGATCATGAAAAAATAAGATTCGGCCAAAATTATTGTACAACCAATTTTCAGACTGCTAAAAACAGAAGCAGTTTCTCAAAAGAAATTACAGAATTTCTTTCTTTGTAGGACAAGAAATCCTATCTACAATACGAGTCAGAATCAAATAGGATTTTGAATCCTATTTACAATATAATTAATCCACATTCAAATAGTCTTAGAAAAAACTTAACATATTCCAATTATTTCTCCATTCACTGATTTTCAAGAAAAAAATCACAATTTATTTCTTATCAACAATACAGTGAATGTACATGGAAGTAGTGAATTATGGGATAATTAACAATGGTTATGATACCAATGTAAGATATATAGATCAAAAGAACGACAAGATGTGTACCTTGTAACTTGCAGCGGAAGTCGTTCATTTTGCTACTTTGACAGGATTGCACTCAAGTCCCTCTTTGAATCACTAGGAATCAAAGTTTGATTCACAAACTAAATGTCCTTTTATTGGATGTCTTTGATCTAAGAGTGATATTTTTTTACTGTTTTTGTTTCTGTTCTTTCTGTTCTTTCTGTCTTCTCTTTTCACGTTCACCTTAATGTGGCTCCCACTAGGAGTTTTTAAAGGGGAGGTTGAACAGTTACTCTGTAACTATTCTCCCTTATCCTTTTAAAAGGATTATCCAATAAATTAATTAATCAATTAGTTAAATTGGATAAGGCAAAACAGATTGGGTCGGGTCAATCCACATGGGCGACCCATGACCCAAAACTTACACCTTATTCCAAGGACATGTACATAGATCATTATCGGACTATTCCAAAGCAAGTTTGACCGTATAATTCCAACCACCAAGACGATATAATAGTGTGTTAACTTGACAAGCACAAGAAATACCGCGGGGAGTTGAATTAACTGAAAGAAATTGAGGAATATATAGCATTAGCAACTTTAAACTTTGGGATAAGACTTATTAGCATATTATCACTCAAGCCTAACATAGTCAAGTTTAGATTCACCAATCCTTGTGGAATCAAAACAATGAGTTGATTTTCGTTTAAACTAAGATCCTTCAAGGAAATTCAAATCACCAATTGTATCAAGAATTTGTCCACTAAAATCATTGTCTTGGAGCCATTACAATATAAGCTGATGCACAGTACCAACTATATATACGTCGATTGAACTAGCCATTCTAGGTTTATTTGAATTACTCAACCACAAAATTCGAAGCTGTGAACCACAAATTTTTTTGGTATATTTCTGCTTAAACGCTATATGACAGCTTTAAAATAGTAAGAAATTAGAATCTACCAAAAAAATGAGGCATGTGTCCAACTATATTGCAAGATATGCAAGAAAAAATTGTAAGCTCGGCTGAATTTTGTACAGAAAATGGGGACATGCTGGAGGACCACATGGATCATTCCCCTTAGAAGGAAATTGAAGAAGTGCAAATTTTTCTCTCTCAGTTCATATGGTGCAAGATAGAAATACATGAACCAGGAAGGAGTTTGAGTTAGTACTGTCTATTTAGACAAAAATGAGTCATTATTATTGATGTATTAAGATGAAACTAGACAAATGATGCCCGTGCACAGACGGGCCCAATATTTATCTAGATATCATTTTTAAAATGTCAATTTGAAAGAAACGGTTACTTATGATCTGGATAACTAAAACATTTTGAGTAAATATTTATTTACAGTACATTATTTATACAACGCATAAATTAAGACAAGTGAATATTAACAATGTACAATATTGTGTGGGAATGGGAAATGACACCAAGAATGAGGTAACCAAATTTTCAACTCAAGCTAGCTACAGTACTGACATTGTTGGCCGGTATTTTATAAATAATTTATACACTAAATTAACACACAAATAAAAGAAAATGTCCTAGCCTTTCATCCCCTCAACTCTCTCTTCAAATCAAAGGAACATGTAAAGCAACCAAAATTTTCCATGATCATGAACTTCTAGTTGTTATAATAATGAAGGACTACTAAAATATATAATGTCTCTAAATTTATACGACTTACTTTTCTTTTTAAGTTAATTTTTAAAAAAGGACATATTTATATATTTAAAAATAATTTAATTTTAAAATACTCATTATAGCTTATAAGACACAAATATCCGTCACTTAATTTAAATTATAAATTTCAAATAAAAGTCTTTCTTTTTAAACTTCATGCTAAATGAAATTAGCATTGAAATATGAAATAATTAAAGAATACTCAATATTAAAAGGCAGTATAAAAATATTAACCCCACGACTTCCCTAACAATGACTACTGCTCACAAGTGACTTTCGTAGTCTGCTATCTAAGAAGAAAACAATTAATGGAATTGGAAAACAAACTGTATACCTGAAAATTTCAAATTTGTTAAGCTATTTAGCCATGGAAAATGCAAGGTTCAATTAATAATAGTAATAACAACACAGACGGTTAAGAAGCGCCATTTGAATTTAAGAATCTACTTTTTGAAATGTTCACATAATTCCCTGATTAAAATTACAGCACTTCCAATTCATTAGAAATTCCCAAAATTGCATTTTTTTGTTCAGCTCCTTCTTCTACTTGTACTAATTAATCGTCTTCATACATAATATTATTTCTTTTGGGAATAATATTCAATCAATTTATATAGAAAAAGGCAAAAGTGTAGTTTTTGGGTAAGCAAAGAGAGAAGACAAAGAATGAACATAATATAGGAATGAGCAATTTGGCATGAAAGCCATCTGTAACATTGAGATGGCAACCAAAACCACGTTCAATAATATTGAGAATAGGACTATTAGTTGTAATGACAAAACTGCCCTCAATCAAATAAATTTATGACCTAAAGCACAGATACCCTCACTCTTCTAATATAGTAAAAAGAGGTGACCTTATTTCATTTTTTCTACTTCCTTTCAATGGGTTTCAACTTTTAGCTGTCAAGTATTTTAGACCGTTAAAATTAATTTTATATGATTTTAGTCTTCTTGATCATATATTGTTTCTTCGAAAGATTATATATTGTTTCTTCGAAATTAGCTTATACTAGAAGTTCATTAAAGAACTATTATTTCCTTAGTCTGAAATATTGGGATAGTATCTCTGATTTTGGTTTTTCAAATCTCTTCTTAACGTTTATCGCTACTATATATGTTTCAAATTCAAAAATTTAATTGAAGCGTGTGTATAAGCTAAGAATATTTAAAATTGATTTAAAAACTCATATCATGTTGATTAATGCACGAGATACACATGTGACGCACGTCTGATGCACATGTAACACATGAATTGCACGCATGTGATGCACAAAATGCACGTGTAATGTAATGCACGCGTAACACATAAAATGCACACACGTAACATACAAGATAGATACACGCGTGACACGAGAAATTCATGTACTTGTAACGCATGGAGTGGAAACCTTGTCATTTCAACCCAAGATCTTCGTGGGAGAGTAACCAATAATTTTGCACAGGAGAATTAATGAGCTTGGTCATGGTGGCTTTGGAGGTTTTTACAGTGGTGTAACTGAAGATAAAATTAAAATTGTAGTGAAGAGAATAGAATATGTGATTATCAACTGCAAGACATTATTGGACGAATTCCAGGCAGAAATATATGTGGTTTCCAAAGTTTAGTTTCACTCTTGGGTTACATACTCCATTGAACAAGGAAATAAGTTGCTCGAGAGATGGATTACCTGCGTAATATATGGCACACCAGAGCTTCACCTCAAATCATCAAGCATTCTTCTAGATGTATCTATTTTTTCAACTTTGTATAAGTGTAAGTATCTACTTGTGCACAAGTTTACAAAACAATCATAAATGCCTATACATAAATTAGCACACACAATCCAAACATTTATTTTATCTCTCTCTCTCTTTACTCTTCTTCTTCTTCCATTAATTTAAAAAATTAAAACACATTTTTTTCAGCAAAGCTTTGGCTGACTCCTTAATCAACTTCCAAGCCGAAATTACATGTTTGTCCTCTATGAACGTAGCAACTACTGCAAACCTTAACATGTATAATCCACCCACTATTGTGTGTGCCATGTAAATTCGACCCGTCAAATTAACAGTCTCAAGCAATTTCTTGTTTAAAAAGTCGGTGTACCCGGGTTCATGTTCCTTGTTCGGGCTAAAACGGAAGCACACGAGTGAAAAAAGTCGTGGCACGACAACATCAAACCTCGAATCAGACCTAACGAACCCTTCGAACATTTTAGCCATACGAACATCAGACCTAATGTGGCTCTGAAGATTGACTACGCCATAACTACACATGACGAATCATAATCGGAGAGACTTGAACTTTCGTCCGTACGGATTTGCTAGTCTTTGTAATCAGCAATCGAGTCGTATTCGGATCGTTTATTATGTAAGTACTCAGGATTGGTGCGCAATGCCCTGATTAACACTCTTGGTTCTTTCACCCACATGCAACAACTATCTAAGTAACTTAGTAGTCATTTATGTGGGCTTAGGCTTAACGAGTTCGCTCATTCAATTCCATCGAAATATTGTATAAACTCTGGACATATACACACGCTGCCTCCATAATCAGCGTTCACGTGTTGTCAAATGTTGAATTCCTCACCCAGCTGGCTGAGAGGATCAACTGTGGAAGTGGTCCCAACAGTAGCGCAGAGGAAAAGTGGGACCAGTCCAGCAGTAACATCAACTTCAATAATTCCACATAGGACTACAGGAGCTAAAGAAAAATCTCTTTCAATAGAAGTTGGTACCGCATGAATATTTCATGGGAAAATACCAGCTACTTTGGCAGACATTGCTATACGTAGAGTGCGTTTGATCAGAACCGTATACTACAAACTTTCTGATGTAATCAACACCTAAATTCTCATATTCGTGTCGATTGAAGTAATAAGACATATTAGACGTACAAGGGATACACATATGGTGCACTAGATATACGTGTGATGTATGAGATACACGTGTGACTGATAAGCTCAAATTACACCTCCCTAAAGAAGTATAAGTAATCGTTATCAAGTAAAGAAACCAACTTGTAGGTTGGGGTCGATCCTACGAGGAATATGGTGTAGACTTCACTTTAACTTATGATTATATTCGGTTAGTCAACGTATTTTTGAGACAAGTAAGTAAAGAGGGAAGGGGTTTGTGTAACAAATGACTGATTATTGTTCAGAGAGCAAGTGAGCAGGATTCGAACTTTAGTTGTTATCAATGAGAGAAGAAAACTAGGGTGTATGTGTTCCCCATAAGCTCATAACGCGGTAATCCTAGTAATAGTAATCATTTCCTAGTGTATCACATGTAAAGTGGCAAGTTATGTATCACTAAGTCCTTGGTCCGGCAAATAGAGAATTTCACCCCGCACCTTGGTCCGGATACGTGTGTATAATTTACTAACCCTTACCTTTACCTCATATTAGACATCACATCAATGTATGGCTTAGTTTTCACCCTCGAACCAATTGACATTAGACTAATAGATAGTATCACACTAAATCTATGTTGATAATTTTTTTCTTATTAACTACCTCATTGGTCCGGCAAGTAGCAACAAGGCGAGTTCTAATGTTGGCCACCGTTAAAAAGACTCCTAAATGGAAGAATTATCTATACATGCAACAACACTATTCAAGAATTACTTAGTTACTATTCATACTATGTTAATCGCTCATGGTACCCACAACCCTAGTTGTGGATTTAGTTACCCATGCTAGTAAGAACACAATTCATATTTTTAGAAGAAGAATTCATGAACTTATGTAATGAGTAGAAGAAACCCAGAATCTCCAATTTAAATTTAAAGCCAAAATCTTTATAAACCAAAAATAGAAAATCAAATTGCTAATGTTTGCAAGTTAATTCCCAAGAACACACCAAGAACTAAAGTTAAACAATATTAGCTAACCCCCAAAAACGAGGTTCACATATCCTATTTATAGAAAATATTGTCCTAAACAAAAAGGAAACAAAATAAGGAAATAAATTGCTGGACGGGGCTTCAATCTCCCTTCCGTAGCCCAAGACTTAGAACTTTTCCACGGAGGTTGGAACCTTCAACTTTCTGATGCAAACGATGAACCTGCAGAACGGACCGTAGGTTGACCTACGGTTCGTGGGTCCCCTCTCGTGGCTCGACACTTAGAACTTTTCATCAGGTACTGGAACTCAGACTTTCTGATACAAATGACGGACATGCAAGATGGTCTGTAGGTCGACATACGGTTCGTCAATGGTCACCGTGGTTCCACACTTGGTCAAGACTTCCCTGATGCTCCATCTACGCCACCAACCTACGGAGCGTGACTGGACCTATGGTCCATAGGTCACCTCCGTAGGTGACACCTTCTGCAGAATTTCAGTTGTTGTCTCTCTCAACCTCGTCCAAGTCTATTTCCTGTAAATATAGCACAATAACCATTAGCTCTAATACAAAATGGTACTAGACACACACAACTTTTTAGTGAAATGTATTAAAAATATCGTAAACTCATGGTATATCAACACCCTCAACTTAAATTCGTTGTTTGTCCTCAAGCGACGCACTAAGACTCTAAACGACACTTGTGTAGAAGCATACATTCAAACTCAAGCAATCACATGACTTTCTATCCCAACTCTCTTTTCTAGTGCAAATCGTTTCTCTTAGCCTCAACAAGCTAACTCATGCGGATCAAAATATGACAAGGATCGACCAATAGACACACAACATACACTTTTTTCATAATCACCAAGGTACCAACTTTCCGACAATGTCACTAGTGCCATCACTTCAAACGAAATCCTTTTTCACATAGAAGATATGAATTTTACAGTTTTAGGATTTATTCAACACTCACGCTCAGAAGTGACTTCAAGTACAGTTAGTGCTCAATACCATAGGCTTGCCCTTATTTTCACTGATTAAACTCTCCAAACTAGTTGCTAGGATCACTATAGGACTTTCTTTAGCTTTTAATATACGCTCAGGGTCAGGTGTGGTACATTTGGGTACTTTTTAGTGACTTTCTGCCCTCCTTGACATTACATTGGCGTTTTACCTCTTCTTTGACCTACTTTTGGCAACCTTTCATCCCATTTTCTTTCCCTTCTCTTTTCAACCAAGGATGCGACTTTTGACTTTGTGACACTTGTTTATCTTTTCTTTTTCACTTTCTTCTTTTTCTTTCACTTTATATTTCTTTATTTCTTTTCACACTTTCACTTATCACATTCTTTTGCCTTTTTCTCACAAAGTCACGTCCTCTTTCTTTATTTTTCTCTTTTCAACACTAAACTCTTTTCAAACCCTTTTTTCCATTTGGTTTCCTCTTTCATAGCCACCCTCAATTTATACATTAGTTGAGGTGCACAATGTCCGATGTCGGACCAGGGCCAAGATCAAGATAACTTTTGGATTAACCACCCTCAACTTAGGCTTTTGGCCTAAATCAAGCTGCATATGGCCAAGGAAAGACCGGGGCCAAAACAATATTTTAAGGGAAGGTGAGTTAGAAGAATCAAAAGAAATGGTCAATTTTAGGCTCAAATATTTGGATCAAAAGGGAATAATGCTACCATTTGGTTAGATCATTTTAGGCTTAAGTGTACTAATTTGAACAGTGGCCTATGATCACTTCCCACTTCTATCCTTGATTATCCTAGCAGGACCAACGGGGCAAGTTCTAGATTGGCACAAAACTGTCTGAACATTCACGTATCCTCACACTCTTGGCACTTTGTTTCACTATCAAATTATCAGATTACCCAATTCAAGTTTTTAGCTTAAGTCATGAGGTCAAATCGGTTTTTATCATGTCACATTTAGATCCAACACATTCAACTGATCAAGACTATAGATTCAACACAATTCAACAACATTTTTAGACATGGATCATTTTTATCATGTTTTTCTTTCAAGCCATCATGCTTTTGTTTTTCACTACTCCTACACATACATTCCTACACATGCCGATTCAACAGAAATTAACACAGTCTCTTGAGGGAAAAGAACACAGGCAAGAAAAACCCAAGAGAGGATTATGAGTTGGGTTACTCAGACTTCACCCTATCACTCACAATCCATTTACCCCACCCCCAACAAAATAGAATGCAATCGTCCCCAATGCACAAAAAGTAAATAATAAAGGATCAGGTGAAGCAAACATGTGGCGCATAACGCGGAAGACCTATCAACAATCGGGTGGGTCCGGTTTGCCGAAGCTCACTGGATCAATAATCGAGTCATCCTCAGTAGTGCCCGCATCAATCGTCTCAGCACCCTCAGTAGTGCTGCCAGTAACTGTCACCGCACCATTATTAGTGTGCACATCAACCCTCATCGCCCTATCAGTAGTGCTCACACTGCTAGAGGCACCAACTCCTACCTTCCTAGCCCGCTGTTGGCGCATCTCCTCATCAACTATTGATGCCCTCCGAGCTATTTCAATATTTTGGCGCTCCTTCTTGCGAGCTCTCCCAGTCTCAGTGCCATCAGAAGTCCGACTAGAGCGAGGGTGCTTCCAAACATGGAAGGAAGGAACATGCAGCAGCATCTCATCTCTGAATAATGCATCCACCACCGTATTATCAACCGGTGCAGTAGAGGCGGACTCGGGCTTAGTCTTTGGAGGAACAAGAAGTCCAATAATATCAGCACGGAGGCACTGTACCTTCTTTCGGAGAGTGGTCACATCATCTGTCGGAGCCAGCCTCTCTAGGACTCTCAACTCAAAAGCATCCAGGCACTTATTAATGGCATGGACCTTCTGATCCATTATGTGCCCTGTCAACTGCTCCATCCTAACCTCAGACTCCCTATAGCATGCTCCATCCATGGTCTCATAAGCTGCAGTAAGGTAGCCATATGTGTTTCAAGCTCTTGGAATCGAGTTAAGGGCACGGCAACAGACCCTGAAGAGTGAGTGGCTCTGGAGGCGCTAGGGGCCTGACTAGTGGCCGGAGAATAGGAAGTCAGGGCATCCTCAGTAGGGGCTGGAGGGGCAGGATCCTCACCCTGCATCTGATCTACATCTACAACTAAGTCTGCTCCCAGTGGTGGCACCTCAACCTGCGGCTCTCTGCGTGGAGAAGCCACATTGGCCTCATCTCGAATCAGGCCTATATCCAAGGTCTTGGTCGCCAGAATAAATTTATCACAATGCCAAATCGGCACTCCAGAATCCCTGCACAGCTGAACAATGAGGCATGGGAAGGGGTAGGTGGTAGTGGCCTTGAAGGCCCTCTCGTGAATCTCCGCAATAATTATGCGGGCAAAATCCATCTCAAACCCAACAACTAGGGATACCACCATGATTGTGCGGTCCCAAGTAAGAACATTGTCTGCCTGTGTTGGAGACACCCTGTTTCTCACCAATAGCCAGAAGAATTTTTATTAGGCATCACATCAATGTATGGCTTAGTTTTTACTCTCGCACCAATTGACATTAGATTGTTAGATACTATCACACTAAATCTATTTTGATAATTCTTTTCTTATTAACTACCTCCTTGGTCCGGCAAGTAGCAACAAGGCGAATTCTAACGTTGGCCACTATTAAAAAGACTTCTAAACGAAAGAATTAACAATGTGTGCAACAATACTATTCAAGAATTACTTAGTTACTATTCATACTATGTTAATCACTCATGGTTCCCACAACCCTAGTTGTGGATTTAGTTACCCATGCTAGTAAGAAAACAATTCATATTTTTAGAAGAAGAATTCATGAACTTATGTAATGAGTAGAAGAAACCCAGAATCTCCAATTTAAATTCAAAGCCAAAATCTTTATAAACCGAAAATAGGAAATCAAATTGCTAATGTTTGCAAGTTAATTCCCAAGAACACACCAAGAACTAAAGTTAAACAATAGTAGCTAATCCCCAAAAACGAGGTTTACATACCCTATTTATAGAAAATATTGTCCTAAACATAAAGGAAACGAAATAAGGAAAGAAAGTTGTTGGACGTGGCTTCAATCGACGAGACTGACCTACGGACAGTGGATCGACCTACAATCCGTAGGTCCTTTTCGTAGCCCAAGACTTAGAACTTTTCCCCGGAGGTTAGAACCTTCAACTTTCTGATGCAAACGACGGACCTGCAGAATGGACCGTAGGTTAACCTATGGTTCGTGGGTCCCCTCTCGTTGCTCCACACTTAGAACTTTTTATCAGGTACTGGAACTCAGACTTTCTGATTCAAATGACGGACATGCAGGACGGCCAGTAGGTTGACCTACGGTCCTTCAATGGTCACCGTGGTTCCACACTTGGTCAAGACTTCCCTGATGCTCTATCTACGCCACAAACCTACAGAGCGTGACTGGACCTATGGTTCGTAGGTGACTCCTTCTGCAGAATTTCAGTTATTGTCTTTCCCAACCTCGTGCAAGTCTATTTCCTCCAAATATAGCACAATAATCATTAGTTCTAATACAAAATAGCCCTAGACACACATAACACTTAAGTGAAATGTATTAAAAATATCGTAAACTCACGATATATCAGTGACTAAATTCCACGCTTGTAACACATGAGATGCACAAAATTCACGTGTAATGCATGAGATACACATGTGACGCACATAATGTACGTGTAGCACACAAAATGCACACATGTAACGCACAAAATACACGTGTGACGCAAGAAATGAACTTGTAACACATGTAGTGGAAACCTTCTCATTTCAAAGAATGGAAACCTTGTCTTTTTCAACCCAAGATCTTTGCAGAGTAACCAATAATTTAACACCAGAGAATGATCTTGGTCGTGGTGGATTTGGAGGTGCTTACAAAGGTGTAACTGAAGATGGAATTCAAATTATAGTGAAGAGAATAGAATTTTTGATTATCAATTGCTAGGCATTGGGGTGCGTATTGTCCAACTCCAACGTATGGCATTTCAGGTTTATTGATTAGGATCTCTGACAGTGCAATGTCCAACTAATTCAGTCATAATACAAATGCACTTGTGGATATCTTCTTTCACGTCAAGAGCTGTGTGTCCAACTAATTCAACCATAATACAAATTCTCTTTATCTATAATGAAGGCTAGAGTTCAGGCTTCCCAGAGAAAAATATGTCTACTCAAAGTTCCCTTTGGGATAAATTCATATATCAAAACCCTCTCATTTCCTTCAATGGAATAACCCAAGAGTGAAACTAATCAATGGCAATGTCAAACCTTGAAAAGCATATCTAATTCTGCCTGATATTTATTCAATGCCTTGCAATTGATAATCGCAGATTTTATTCTCTTCAGTGCAAATTGAATTTCATCTTTAGTAACACCTTTGGAAACAACTCCAAAGCCATCATGATCAAGCTCATTCTCGAATGCAAAATTATTGGTTAGCCTTCGAATATCTTGGGTTGAATTGACAAGGTTTCCACTATTTGTAGTGCACATCTTGGTATCTTCTTCTATTCTTCTCGCGTTTTCCTGCTCATGAAATATAAAAAAGTGGAAAAAACTAAGACCACAAAAACTACACTCACAACTATAATGATCATTTGGTAGCCGTCATAGTTACTTTACCAACAAGATGAGCATATACATCTGTGATGACTTTCACACTATCCTTGAATTTTGGCAACGGTAGATCAAAATTGTTTCCACTTCAGTTCAACAATCTCAAAAATTGAGCTCTGGTATGTTTGTTGGAACTGGACCGTGCAAACTATTTCCTTTTGAGTAAGCTTCATCAAGTTCTTGCCTTGTAGATTAACTACTACTATAACCTGACTTTTAGGGTTGCAACTGATTCCTTATGCCAATGAAATGTACATATATCATTATCGGACTATTCCAAAGCAAGTTTGATCGTATAATTCCAACCAATGAGAAGATCTAAGAGTGTGTTAACTTGAGGAGCACAAGGAATACCACGGGGAATTGAATTAACTGAAAGAAATTGAGGAATATATAGCATTAGCTAGCAACTCTAAACTTTGGGATAAGACTTATTAGCATATTATCGCTCAAGTCTAACATAGTCAAGTTTAGATTTACCAATCCTTCTGGAATCAAACCAATGAGTTGATTTTCATCTAAACTAAGATTCTTCAAGGAATTCAAATCACCAATTGTATCAAGAATTTGTCCACTGAAATCATTGTCTTGAAGCCATTACAACATAAGTTGATGCATAGTACCAACTATATATACGTTGTTTGAACCGGTCATTCTAGGACTATCTTAATTAATCTACCACAAAATTCGAAGCTTTGAACCACAAATTCTTTTTGGTATATTACTGTTTAAACACTATATGACAGCTTTAAAACAGTGAGAAATTAAAATTTCCCAAAAAAATGAGGTACATGTCCAACAATATTGCAAGACATGCAAGGAAACATTGTAAGCTCACCTAATTTTGCAACTCAGTCAAAAAAAAGGGCCATGCTGGAGGAACTCATGGATCATTCCCCTTAGAAGGCCATTGAAGAAGAGCAAATTTTCTCTCATTTCATATGGTGTAAGATAGAAATACATGAACTAGGAAGGAGTTTCAGTTAGTACTGTCTGTTTAGAGTCATTATTATTGATGAATTAAGAAGAAAAGAGATGACCTTATTTCATTTTTTCTACTTCCTTTCAATGGGTTTCAACTTTTTAGCTGTCAAGTATTTTAGACCGGTAAAATTAATTTTATATACTTTTAGTTTTCTTGATCATATTATTTCCTTGAAATTAGCTTATATTCGAAGTTCATTAAAGAACATTTCTTGCCTTAGTGTGAAATAATGTGATAGTTTCACTAATTTTTTTGTTTTCAAATCTTCTTGATGTTTATCGCCGCTATATACTTATGTTTTAGATTTGATAAATTTAATTACAGTGTGCGTATAAGAATGCTTAAAATTGCTTCAAAAACTCACATTCCGTGCTGATTGAAGTTATAAGTCATATTGGACACATGAGAAAGACATATGTTGTACTAGATATACATATGATGCATGAAATATATGTGTGACGTACATAATGCACATGTAACACATGAATTGCACGCATATAACGCACGAGATACACATGTGACACACAAAATGCACGTAATAGAGCTGGTGACCAAAATTTAATCCTTAAAGTAATTTCCTAAGTATATTAGATAAAAAATAGTATCAGCGTGCATCACATGTACATCTCATGTGTCATATGTGCATTTTGTTCGTCTTACGTGTATCTTGTGTCAATTAGTACAAAACATATCTTTTAAAATCAGATATATATTGTTATACATCCACGTGAAGTGTATATATATATATATATATATATATATAGTGGTAGACTTAACTAGTTGGTCAAGAACATTCAGAACGTATGACATTTCAGCGTTATTGATTAGCATCTCTGGCAGTGCAATGTCCAACTAATTCGGCTATAATACAAATGCTCTTGTGGATATCTTCTTTCACGTTGTTTTATTTAAATAGAAACGGGTTTTAGAGTCGCCACTTAATTTATAAAGGAAAATTAAAAAAAAAACTATCTTTTTCAAAATATTAAGACAATAAATCAATTTATTTTTTTAACAATAAATCAATTGAAAATAATATAAAGGGGTTCGGGGTTCATATTAATGTTTTAGGAAGGTTTTGAAAGCACATAAAACATCCGCTAACTTATGGTTATCCGGTAACTAACATATTTGACTAATTATTTAAAAGAGATAAGCATACTTGAATAAATTAGGAAACAAACAACATGAGACTTAAAATCATTTTTTAGAGGAGAGGAAAATATTATAAGGATATTATTTAAATAAAATATTCTAAAGTCAAGTAGAAAAATAAGTGATTAGTTAATTTTAGAAAATTAATTCGGAATGGTTATCCTTTGGGGAAATAAATTTTAGAACCTTAAAATTTGTAGCAAATAATAAAAAATTAAACAAATATAAAACAATAACAATAAAGAAAGAAATTTGGGCCCAAGTCTGGTTTATGTCCGTCTGGGCCAGTACTTAGGCCTAAATTAGTTTTTTCGGCCTTTGGCCCACTTTTCCTGTTTTAAACTAAAGATCTTGCTGAAAATTTGAAATGGGCCTCAATCATGATTTTTCATTGGGCTCTAGGCCCAATCTTCATCTAGACCCCAATGAAAAATCAGGATTGAGGCCCATTTCAAATTTTCAGCAAGATCTTTAGTCTAGAACAGGAAAAGTGGGCCAAAGGCTCAAAAAAGAAATTAGGCCCAAGTACTGGCCCAAACGGACAGAAACCAAACTTGGGCCCAAATTTCTTTCTTTATTTTTATTGTTTATATTTTTCTAATTTTTTATTATTTGCTAATAATTTTAAGGTTTCAAAAGTTAATTCCCCAAAGGATAACCATTCCGAATTAATTTTCTAAAATTAAGTAAGCACTTATTTTTCTACTTGACTTTAGAATATTTAGAATATTTTATTTAAATAATATCCTTATAATATCTCCCTCTCCCCTAAAAATTGATTTTAAGTCTCATGTTGTTTGTTTCCTAATTTATTCAAGTATGCTTATCTCTTTTAAATAATTAGTCAAATATGTTAGTTACCAGAAAATCGAAAGTTACCGGATGTTTTATGTGCTTTCAAAACCTTCCTAAAAAACTAATATGAACCCCCTTTATATTATTTTCAATTGATTTACTGTCTTAATCTTTTGGAAAAAAATTAGTTTTCTGAATTTTTCTTTAAAAATTAAGTGGCACTGTAAAACCCATTTATTTTTTAATAAAACAACGTGAAGAAAGTATCCGCAAGAGCATTTGTATTATGGCCAAATTAACTGAACATTGCACTGCCAGAGATGCTAATCAATAAGGCTGAAATGTCACACGTTCTGAATGTTCTTGGCCAACTAGTTGAGTCTAGCACTATATATATATATATCGCAGTATCATCTTCAGAGTCTTCACATTCATCATCATCTGCCTCATTTGTTTGTTCTGCTCGTGACATAACATGATATTGGCAGGTTTTAAATTAGCATTACTGAAATCATAAACAAACAAAGTTAGATGAGTAAACTATAAAAAGATAAGTAAATAAACAAAAAAAATTATTAGAGAGGCATTTCATTTAAACAAGAAATGGGAAAAAACTTTGGCCATGGCCAAGGGCCATTTAGCCTTCTTAAAATATCACGGGAGAATTAAAAAACTTAAACAAGTAAAATTTGCATAAAGGGTGGGTCTCGGGCCTTTTCCGGACTACCACCGCTTTTTAAAACAAACATAAACACATGTCCTTTCTACCAATATTAATGGGGAATCAATAGTGGCGTAGACGTCCAATTTGGCACTTGATCCTCCAGCTCAGCATCACGGATGCCCAATGTCTCAGACACTTCCTCGATGATTGTGCCAACTTTCTTGAAAGGCCCCAAATTCCTTCCCCGACATAATCTCGCACTCGAAATGACTGGTACAAGTGAGGTATCAGCCTTGATAATGCTTGATCGGCATTCTTGTTCATCATTTCTGCCTCATCATCATCTGTAGGGACGTATCCCAAACCAAACTTTGCTCCTCTGGAGGGAATTTGAATAGGCTCAACGATTCCTTGACAATGCTTCCCCAATAAGAAAACTGGTTCGAAACCTCTCCAGAGCATGACAATGGCTATCATCTTATAGACTGAAGGCATAAGGGACTGTGGAGCCAAATCATCACCGGTGACATTTACCAGCTCCACCGTGTAGAAATCACAACCTATGGAGACTTCTCCAACAATCGGTGCATAGCCATTAGTATAGCTTCTTTCACCATAAATGACCAATTCATGGTCATTCCAGATGAACTTTATCAACTGATGGAGGGTGGAAGGCACAACCCCGGCCATATGAATCCACAGTCTTCCCAGGAGCAGTTGTAACTGGTGTTGATATCCAGTACCTGAAATTCCACACTAAATTTTGCAGGACCCACTCGAATTTCCAAATTCATTGCTCCCAACGTATCTCTTTGTCCTCCATCAAAAGCCCTTACATTGACTTGGCTCTGGCGAACCTTTCCCAAGTCAAAGTTTAACTTATTCATAGTTGAGAGTGGAAAAATATTGTGTCCAGACCTGTCATCAATCAAGACACGATTTATAATCTTGTCCCGACACTTAATAGTCACAGGTAGAGCCTTAAGGTGCATTGTTCCTTCAAAGGGTAACTCTTCGTCACAGAAGCTGATGTGGTGCCCCCCGAATTACTTGGTTAATCATTGCCGCCAGATTATCACTGTATGTAACGGGTACATAAGCGTCGTCCAAAGCTTTCATGAGGGCTTACATATGTAGTTGTGAGCTCATCAATAATTCCCACACAAATATTTGATCCGGTGTTTTCTTCATATGCTTGACAATTGAATAATATTTCGATTGCATTTTCTTCCAGAACTCTTCCGTCTCGACCTCACTGATTGCCTTTTTGATTGATGTTTTTGTGCCCTCCCTCCCCACCGAGCCAATTCTTTCGGTGTGAAACACCTACCAGGTCTAATTATGCCTTAAGTGGCAGTTGTTTCGATCGCAAACTTCTCTCGAGCAGGAATTTCTCTTGGTACCAAAGCAACAGCTTTATCGGGTGTCATAATCACAAATTCCTTCTTCTCTTTTTTGCATAACGAACCCACAACTTTTTCAAGTTCATCAAGAGCAATCGTAACTATCTCCTTTGTCATGCAACACTCATCCTTCGTCTCTATCATATTGATAATGACACCTCCATGATTCGGCAGAGGATTACTGTTAACATTGGGTGTGTCAGTTTGTAGAGTGACCACTTTCTGGTCGATCAAATCCTAGATCTTGTACTTTAGATTGATACAGTCCTCAGTATCATGCCCAACACTGGTAGAATGGCATGCACACATTCGGTTAGGTCTGTAAAATATGGAGGTAGTATCAACATGCTTGGGCTCAACTGGATGAATAAAACATACTGCAGTCAATCGCTCAAACAACTTTGCCCGACATTTAAGGTTTCTTCTCAAATCTCAGGCAAAGGGGGCCATAATTGCCTTGTTGATGGGGAGGCACTTGACAATAATTTGGGGCATTTTGACTGGGAGCTTGATACCTTGGATATGAATTAGTGGGATAATATTGTTGTAGAGTTGGTAGTTTGGAGGGGTATTTTTGTAATATGGAGGTGGGGTTTGAGAAACTGGGGGAGGAGCTTGGTAATTTGCTTGGACATTTGCATAGTTAGGGGCGATATTTCGGTAGTGAGGAGATGGGGTTTAGTACACGGGAGGTGGAGTTTGGTAAACAGGAAGAAGGGTATTTTGGTCATTCGAAGGAAGGCTTTGATAACCTACCTGGACATAACAAGTCGGGTATGAACTCTGTGAAGGTTGGGAACGACCTTTGTGCGGTGAAGATTACCTAGAGTGTTTCTTTCCCTCAGATGCATAGGAAATAGAAGACATGTCTTCTCTCTAATTCTTCAACAATCTCAAAGATCCATATGAGGCAGCAACGCGGGCAATTTTCTCGGTTCTTAGTCCATCCTCGATAGTCTTACCAACCTTGACTATCTCTTCTAATTTTTCTCCGATAAGCAACATAATCATATCATAATATTTCGGGCTCTTGAACACGCACAAATACTTCAACAATCTTTTTTTCAAACATAGGAAGTCGAACCCTAGCTGTCTCATTTCTCTATATATATGCATATTCTCTGTAACTTTCGGTCAATTTCTGCTTGATCTTCTCTAAAGAATAGAGATCATGAACGATCTCTATATTAGGCGAATCATTTGATAAAATCCATTGCCGATGCATTCCAGCTAGGCCATTACTTCGTTTCTTGAGACGTAAATCATTCTAGTGCTTCTCCATTCAGATTTCGGCTAAAGAGACGCAGTAGCAAAGCTTCATTCCTTCCAGCTCCCACTAGCTGGTCACAGTAGGCCCTCAGGTGCACTAAAGGATTCCATGTTCCTCCTAAAATGTTAAATTTTGGCATTTAAACCCTTCTGGGAGGTCCAGATTCGGATGGATGCACAGATCCTCGTAACTCAACCCAACAACCTCAAGAATATAGTGCAACTCCTTCATGGCTTTCCTGATCTCTTCTTTCATATTCAACTTGGTTACCTCTTCATTTGCCCTCCACTCTCTCTCTTGTTCCTCATAGTAATCAAGTTTGGAACAGTTGGCATAGGGTTCATTTGGGATTTGGATTTGGAAAGTAGTATTTTAAGGCAAGGGTGGAACAATGGAGGAATTTTGGGTATTTTGAGGGGCTTGGTAATTTTGTGGAATGTTTGGGGGTTGGTATGTTGATTTTAGTGATGGGAAAAGGTTTGTGGATTGTTAACATTTTGGCATTTTGAGGAGGAGGGAAGGTTTAAAAGTTGGTATTTTGAGGGTAAGGTGGTGCTTGTTAGGAAGCAGAGGTGTGATGGGTATTTGAGGCCGTTAGATCAATGATGGGGGGATTTTGAGTGGGGTTAGAGGGTGGGTTTTGGACATATTTTGTACTTGAATTCAGAGGAGGTAAATGAAGTGGAGGCCTTCTTTGCTTGGAGGGTTGACAACGAAAACTTGATTTGGTAAATCCTGTTTCATCTGCATCTCAACCTTAAAATCTGTAATTTGTTTCATCTGTTGCATAATCAATTCATTTTGTTCAGCGGCAGAGGGCTGTCACTGAAATACAACAACCTCAGTTAGGCCAATCCCATTATTATTGTCACCCATTATTTCTTTTCCTTTTCGAGAATTCTGAGCGGGGAAGGAATCTTTGGGGGCTTTTGGTCCTGTAAAGTAAGGATGTTCAACCAGCTTATCGACACAGATCAGTTCTAAGTACCTGTAGAAGAAAAATAACTCAAAGGCAAATATGTTAGTTTTAATTCATGACAACATGATACACTATATCACATAGAAGGCATATAAACACATAAGAATTGCTTTGTTTGAGGACATGTTAACCCACGAGTAACACAGATTGATTTAAATAAGCAGAAATTTGTTCATTTGATTTTGAGACTAGTGAATCAGGAAGATTGACTTATGTTGAGCTAATGTCTTCTTGATGCATCTCTCAGCGTCTGTTGATGTGAACTACACGTTTCTTTGTAGAATGATCACTACAAAACAAGGCATATATTGCTATAAATTATTTTGTAGCTAAATATTAATTTTCCGTGGCTAAACACTTTAGCTATAATATTTTTTTCGTAACAATCTGTAGCGTGGCTAATAGTTAGCTACAAACTTTACATGGCCCGTGGCTAAGTACTTATACTTATTGCTACAAAAAAATCATGGTGTAGCTGCGATGTAAAAAAGGTTTTGCCACGTATAATATACTTATAGCAAGTAATTTTATTCTTGTGCCAGGATTAATAAAATTTGTAGCTATCTTTATATTATAGCCACAAGGTGTTGTATTGTAACAAAAAAAGTTAATTTATTTGCCATGCAAACTTTAATTTTATGGCTATTTCTATGGTTTAGTCTGTGGCAATAGTACTCATATTTAGTCACAGATTAAAATATTCATAGCTATGAATTAAAGTATTTGCCACAAATACTTTTATATTGTAACTAAAAATTCATACCTATAGCCATGAAATAGATATCACTATAGCTAAAAAATCATTATTTGCTACGAAAAGTGAAATATTTTAGTCATGCTCTTAATACGTTGCAATTATATATAGGAGTATATGTCTAGCTACAAATTCAACATTTCATGTCTAAAAGTATATACTTTATAGTCACAAGATATAAATTGTAGCAAAAGATTTTCTTGAATTTCCATGAAAATGAAAATATATATATATATACATTACTATTTGCGTGGCAATTATTATATCTACGGAATGAAAATTCTGCCACAAATATTGTTAGCCGCAAAAATTCATACAATTAGCTAAAAAAAACATTTTTGAAATGAAATATATAGACAATTATAGCAAAGTTTTAAAAGGATAGGGGACGGGCCTTGAAAGGCTTCTTCTTCCGAACAACCAAAGTTTTATTTTGTCTGCATCTTCAACGATAACGGCGAGGATACTTGACTTGGATCCTTCCTTTGTTGATCAGTGACTCCACATCATAACAGAATGAGAGGCACTTTTCAATGTTGTTATCCCCGTTGCCGTGATAAGGGCAAGCTTCAATGTTTTAACTTCATAGAGACCACTCTTGCCTTCTTTTTGGTAGGGGTTAGGATCCCGCCTCGAACCAACTTAAAGTAGATACTCCACCGCGAATCTTCAAAAGGTGTGAAGTAGTGATATCAAAACAAAGTACGCTATGAGACCGGCATACCAGGCTTTCGTTGGTCACAAGTAAGGATAGTGTGGGGCCCCCACATATAGCCAATTTTATCGATGTTGATAAGGTCATGGATCGCAGTCCTCAACTCCACACATTCATCTGTAGTGTGCCCTTTTTTGTCTTTGTGATAAGCACATGTCTTATGTGTGTCTTCAGGTTCAACCTAGGAAGTGAGCCCCTCGAAGGGATTCAGGATGCCTAAGGCCTCAAGAGTCTCGTAAATGAGAGCACATGAAATGAGTTATGCCCCCTACGCTATGGTTTTGACAATATGCTTGGAGGGTGATCTTTTCGTCCTTTTATTTCAATCATCCTAAGAAACGAGTCGTGTCACCAACTTATTCCTTGTGTTTCCTTTCAGCAACTTCAGGTTTAATGTCTTCGAGAGTGGTGACATTAACCTCTTCATTAAGGAAAAGGTATTTTTTCACGTAGCATCTGTATCTCAAGTGTTGTGTCTTTTTTCTTCTTCAGTGTCCTAGCTATCTCTTCATCCACCATAGTCAATCTTATCTTTTTGGCTGCAATCTCCATGTCTATTGCAGCGCTTTTGGCTAATACGACTACAGTGGAAAAATGTACTTTTATAGTCCTTTCCTCGACCTCTCGAATATCCTGGTTGATATGGTGCAGTTTTAACATTAATTCTTCCTCAGTCAGTTCAACCTCATCATTATGGATTTTGTCCATCTTAGCGACAATTCAAACTTTCCTGAGATGATAGAGTGATGTTTTAGGATTTGGTAGTGGAATTTAATTTTGACTGAGAAACTTAAGGCTCAGAGAATATTTTGGTCGAACATTGAGATAGTGGCTTGTGAAGATTTCCAGAAATTTTTTGGAAAGGGGTGGACTAAAATGTCCTCATTCAAAGCAACAATATCACATAAACGGTTGAAGCACACAAGCAGATATCACGCGTCCTAAACAAGTGGGGGACCCTTTATGCCAAGGGTAGGCCTAGCGTATTTGAAAGAAGTATGTGTAGAATTAAACCGTTTCATTACCCTGGAATTTTTTTTGCATATATATACAAGGTTCAAAAGGCGACAACAAACGGGGGAAAATTGGGAATAAATGAGAAATATAATAGAAAAGGCCCACGCAGGGATCATTTGAAAGAAGTACTGAGATACAATAAAAACAAGCCCACGCAGGGGAAAATAATCGCCAAATATATAAGAAAAACCCACACAGGGGTGTAATGACCCTCCTGGTCATTTCTGTGTTTTGCCTTCTGTGTGTCGTTTAGAGCATTCCTGTAGCGACCCCAAGTCATTTATGACTAGCTGGGACTGCCAGTTCGGTCACCTGGTCGTTATTTTGGTTACTGTGCGAGTTTAGTGTTTTTGGAGCTTATGAACCTTGAACGATCATTTTCGATCAAAAGTTCAAGAATATGACATCAGAATCCAATTTTGACGATTCCATCAGCTCCGAATGGGTCATTTAAGGCTAGTAGCATGGTCGGCATGACTCTCGAGGTTTTCAGTGTGAGTCGGTGCGATTGGACATTTTAACTTTATGTTTAAGGCTAAGTTTGACTTTTAGTCAACATTCTGAGTAAACGCGCACGAATGAGAATTCTGTCAGCGTGGTTAGCTCTGGAATGTCGAGTTTGGTCTAGATTGACCCTTTTTTTGTGTCCCGAAGTTTTCAATTTTTTCTGAGCCCTTTTGTGGTTTTTGACTTAAAATGACATTTGAGTGTGGGATCCACTTTTTATCAAGATGACCTCATATGGAAATTTCGACTGCGCCATTGAGTCTGGAATAACAATTTTGGTATGGTTGCATATTTTGTTTGTGCGCACGGGGTTCCAAACGAGTTCAAAGCGCCCCGTCAGAGAGCTTGAACAATAGGAAAAGCGAAATCTGGTGCAGCCCTAGCGACCCGATTTTGAGATTTTTAGCGACCAAATTTGTCTTTTAAAAAGCCTCATTTCAGCCTCATTTCTCAACTTCAAACCTTCATAACTCTCTCATTTCAAGTTCAACTTTAGGGATTCTTGGATCTATTTTGAGTGTTTTTTCGAGGAGAACGCGTTGGCGTAGTTGGAATTCGTATGTAAAGCTTCATTGGAGGTAAGAATTATGATTTAACTGCTGTCAAAGCTGATTTTCGAGCTCAATTTTTGAGAAATTTTGAAAGATGATTTCTTGGCCATTTTAGGTCCTAATTTGGTAATTCAAAAGCCTATCTTGTGGGGGTTTTCATGAGGATCGTCGTGGTGTGGTTGGTTTCAGCAGTTGGACCCTCGTTTCTGGCAATTTCTTGTAAATAGTTGTTGCCATTGTTGCTCTTTTTTAGTGTAATTTTGGGTTTTTCGTTGCATGTTCATGTTGGGACTGTTCCGAGTCCCAAATTGTGTTTCAATTTGGAACAGAAGTTCAGGAAGCTATTTCAAACCTATTTTTGGGGTTAATTTCAAAATTTCCAGCGTGGGTCCCACCTTCCCCGTTTTGACCCCAAAATTGGTCCGTCTCCGTTTCTTGCGATTTTAATGTCAAAACGAGCATACTAATGTTGTGATCATATATTTGATAGAGTGACAGCGTTCAAAAGTTATTCGGGAAGGAAAAGCTCCAGTAAAGTGATTTGGAACGCGCACGATCGGCCTACAGGTAGGCTACGGCCTCTTTTCTATTAAATTGAGCTTAATTGTGTAAAAGCATGTCGACTGAAGTGAATTGGGGTGGGTGCCAGTTTTCTACTTTACTTTGGTTAGATACCTTATGTTAGGATCGATTGACAATATTTCGGGTGTAGTACCATGTTAACCGGTTTAGTAGAGTTGCATGCTTATGTGCTAAATGCTATTATATGCTTGGATGCTATGTGTTGTATGCTTGTTCATCCTTAACCGTGAGCATGATGTCCTTAGTCTAGGTTAGGCTAGCATTGCCTTGGACTTATGACCCGTGTGGGCTGGATAGCCTTGACTTTCTGTCGACGACGTTCAGATGACTTAGCTCCTTGTAGACTGGAGTATCAGACTTGAGTCTGATAGTTTGAGCCTTAGATTAGGCGCTATCGCTGCTTGCTACACATCTGTATCTTCTCCTTCTAATTCTTCGGTTCCGACGCATTCTCGAAGGTTCAGTGCATCACTAAAGGCGTGGGATTGAGATAGTATAGGCTTGGAGCCTTTTATGTGATTTCTTAGAGTGGACGACCTTCCACGATGGTTGTTGTTGGATTGGATCTTATTGGAGATACCATCACCATCGGGGTCGTTCATTCTAGCTGGGCTGGGAGTGTATCGCTGGCTGGGTAGACTCGGTGATTTCGGAGATCACCCTCAGGCCTCTCTTTCTAACTGGGTTGGGAGTGTGTTGTTGGCTGGTTGTCCCCGGGTCGCTCTTTTTAGCTGGGTTGGGAGCTGACTGCATGGTAGGACGACTCGCGATATCTACCTCACCCTCGGGTCCCTCTTTCTATCTAGGCTGGGAGTGGACTGTACGGTTGGGTGCCCCCTGGGGTCACTCTTTCTAGCTGGGCTGGGAGTGCACTGCTAGCTGGGTGTAGTCTGATGGATTATCTTGGTTACTTTGCGCTGGAAGCCCGATTTTCTTCTTTCTCAATAGACTTAGCTATTCTGTGTATGTGTCGAGATTATGGAGGTTCGTTCAGGTTTTATTTAAACTTGCGCACGAGTGTACCTTCTGAACTTATGGGATCCAGTCAGGTTTAGTTTAGTTGTACTTTAGTTTATTTCTAGTATGTTCGTGTGCTTTATTTTCATATCCTCTTTAACCTTTCTGTGTCTAGATTTTATCCTTTCTTATTTTTTTACCCTTTTTCCTCAGTCGGCCTTTGATGCCTACTAAGTACCTGTTGTTTTGGTACTCATGCTACACTCTGCATTTATTTCATGATGCATGTCCTAGTACCAGTTACCAGCGGTTATTGGTTCTTGCCTTTCTTTGCAGCTGTGACTCGGAGATGAGGGTGAGCACTTAGCGTTTTGGGTTTGCTCTGTCTCCTTCTTTTGTTTTAAGTAGTCTTGTTGCTTTTGAGACACACTTTGTTGTGATCCACTTTTGGGACTTGTACTTTTTATTAGATAGCTATGTACTAGTGACTTCCAGGTTCTGGGAGAGATTTCTGTATATATTTATTTTGGTTTGTTCTGCCTTGTTGTCTTTGTTTAGATTATTGTTTTCGCTAGTTTGTGCCCTTATGCTCATTACTTGATGTTCTAGGTTACGGGTTGGCCTACCTACGGGTGGGGTATAGTAGGTGCCATCATGACTCGAGAAATTGGGTCGTGACAAGTTTGTTTCAGAGCCCCAGGTTCATCGGTCTCACTTGTACAGAGCTAGAGTCCTGCGGATCGGTGCGGAGACGTCTGTAACATATCTTTGGGAGGCTACATGATGTCTTTAGAAAGATTTCCTCTTTTGTTTCACTTTCGTGGAGCGTGTGTCTTATTGGTTCCTTGAAATCTCACTTGTTTCACTCTTTCGCAGGATGGATCGCTCGCGAGGTGGCGCGGTCGGGGGTGATGCACCCAGGCTGCATACAGAGCCCCAGCTTGGGGTAGACGCCGACCCCTAAGTCGAGGTTGGGCCGCCGCACCAGCCAGAGAGAGAGAAGAGGATCTAGAGCCAGTAGCGGACCCTCAAGCAGCTCATATACCAGCTTTGCTGGTGGCACTGGGGCCAACCCAACCACCACCCAGACCAGTTTTGACTCCAGATCTTCAGGACGCTATTGCACAGCTCTTGGGTATGCTTAGAGGTATGCAACAACCACCCGCCACAACCACACCAGCACCAATACCGCAGGATCAACCTACAGTGAGGGAACCTCAGGTCCAGGTGCTAACTGAGGGAGTACATCCCTTGGCAGCGGACAGACCTATGCCACTTGAAGATGCTTGGTGTGTTTCAAGCATTAACACTATCGAGGTTTTCTAGGGTTGTGGGTAAGGATGCCCACGAGTTTCTTACTACTTGCCGTGAGAGTCTTTGGACTTTGGGTCTAGTGGAGTCTAGAAGGGCCGACTTCATTACTTACCAGCTAGATGGGCCCGCCAGGCAATAGTGGCACACATTCATGCAGACCAGGCTAGTTGGATCTCCACCGGTGTCATGGGATGAGTTTTCTGAAGCCTTTTTGGCCAAGTTTATCCCCCGTAGCATCAGAGACTGCCTCAGGGATTAGTTCTGCAAGTTGGAGCAAGGCTCCATGTCAATGGCAGAGTACGAGACTAGGTTCCACGCGCTTTCCCGTCATGCAGATATGATATTATCTACAGAGGAGGATAGGGTTAGGTGTTTTATCCGTGGGTTGAGATTACAGCTTTGGCTTCAGACCCAGTCCTTGGTTTCTGCGAGTCTATCCTTTTTAGACGTGGTTGACCATGCCAGTACTATGAAGTATCTTCGTCGTGAGGCCCAAAGGGGCAGCGAGAAGAGGGCTAGGCATGAGGGCAGCTATAGTGGCTCCCACCATAGGTCTAGGGATTATCATAACATGACCGGACAACGATTTTGACAGGGTCAGTCTAGCCGGCCTACCCAGGCCTCTCTTCAACCATCAGATGGTGGTCGGAGCGAGGCCAGTTCGAGTCAGGGCTATGAGGTGTTTCAGTCGGGTTCTTCAGTCCATGGTGGTTATTTTTGTGGGAGTCGCCTTTGGCATAGTTGATATGAGTGTGGTGAGATGAGTCATTGGGCCAGGGATTGTCCTCAGCATAGTCGAATTGATCCCGCTCCTCAGGCAGCTCCCCCAGCTTTACCAGCACCTCCAGCTAGAGTCAGTGGTCAAGGTCAGGACCGTAGATGTGGTCATCAGGGTATATGAGATGGTCCTCGGGGAGGCAGGTCAGGTGGTAGGTTTGATGGTCGGGGCAGAGGTAGACATAGTTATTTCTATGCAGCTCCAGCGAGGGCGGAGGCTGAGGCATCAGACGATGTGATCACAGGCACGATTATTTTATGCTAGCAGCCCGCCTTGGCTTTATTTGATCTGGGCTCTACTTTTTCGTATGTTTCTGTTTACTATACCTCTTGCTTGAGTATGATTTTTGAGCCTCTAGTAGCGACGTTGCGTGTGTCGACCCCCATGGGTGAGTCTTTAGTAGTGGATCGGGTATTTCAATCTTGCTTAGTTACTATTCAGAGGCATGACACCCGGGCTGACCGTATATTGCTTGACATGGTTGATTTCACCGTGATTCTAGGCATGGACTGGTTATCCCCTTATCGTGTTATTTTAGATTGCTTCTCTAAGACTGTTACCTTAGCCATTCTTGGTATTCCTCCGGTGGTGTGGCAGGGATCTCATAGTAGCACACTAGTTGGGGTTATCTCTTTTATTCGGGCTACAAGGCTAGTGGCTAGCGGATGCTTATCATATTTGGCCTATGTGCGTGATGTAAGTAGGGAGGTCCCTCCGGTTGAGTCAGTTCCTGTTGTTCGTGACTTCTTTCCTACCGACCTACCTGGCCTACCCCGAGAGCATAATATTGATTTTCCAATTGAGCTTGAGCCAGGTACTCAGCCTATTTCTATTCTGCCATATCGAATGTCTCCTACAGAGCTCAAAGATCTTAGTGTTAAGCTTCAGGATCTCTTGGGTAAAGGATTTATCAGACCTAGTGTATCACCTTGGGGCACTCCTGTTCTCTTTGTAAAGAAGAAGGATGGTACGATGTGCATGTGCATTGACTATAGGCAGTTGAATAAGGTGACAGTGAAGAATCGATATCCTCTGCCTAGGATTGATGACCTATTTGACCAGCTACATGGAGCTTCAGTGTTCTCTAAGATTGATTTGAGGTCCGGTTACCACCAGTTGAGGATTAGGGTAGCGGACATCCCTAAGACTACATTTACGACCTGTTATGGCCATTATGAGTTCTTGGTGATGTCCTTTGGGTTTACTAATACCCCCGCTGCCTTTATGGACTTGAGGACGTACGTGTTCGGGCCTTATCTTGATTCCTTCATCATAGTCTTGATTGATGACATTTTGATATACTCGCGGAGTAGGGGTGACCGTTAGTAGTATTTGAGAGTTGTGCTCCAGACTTTGAGAGATCAACGACTTTATGCCAAGTTCTCAAAGTTCCAGTTTTGGTTAGACTCTGTAGTGTTCTTGGGGGACGTTGTGTCCAAGGAGGGAATTATGGTAGATTCGATGAAGATTAAGGCTATTCGTGATTGGGCTAGGCCCACCTCAGTTACTGAGATTCGGAGATTCATCGGACTAGTAGGCTACTACAGGTGATTTGTGAAGGGTTTCTCTACCTTGGCAGCACCTCTGACTCGATTGACTCGTGTTGATGTTCCCTTTGTTTGGTTAGAGGAATGTGAGGCGAGCTTTTTGAGGCTCAAGGAGTTATTGACCACCACTCTTATATTGACTCTTCCAGTTGAGGGCAAGGGCTTCACGGTTTATTGTGACGCATCTGGCATTGGTTTGGATTGTGTATTGGTGCAGCAGGGCCGGGTTATTGATTATGCGTGAAGGTAGCTTAAGATCCATGAGCGCAACTACCCCACCCATTACTTGGGGTTGGCGGCGGTAGCTTTCGCACTTAAGATTTTGAGGCACTACTTGTATGGAGTTCAATGTGAGATCTAGACCGATCATAGGAGTCTGCAGTACATCATAAGCCAGAGGAACCTTAATTTGAGGTAGCGTCATTGGATAGAGCTCTTGAAGGACTACAACCTCTCTATTCTCTATCATCCGGGCAATGCGAATGTGGTAGCGGACGCCTTGAGCCGGAAGGCTGTGAGTATAGGTAGTCTAGCCTTCTTATATGTTGAGGATAGACCCTTGGCTTTGGACATTCAGTTCTTAGCCAATAGCATGGTTCGGTTGGATGTCTCAGATTCTAGATGCATCTTGGCCTATATGGGAGTTCAGTCTTCTTTGCTTGATAGGATCCATAGTTGTCAGTTTGAGGATGAGGCCTTGGTGGCCCTTAGAGATCGAGTGTTAGCGGGTGATAGTGGTCAGGCTACCTTAGATCCAGATGGAGCATTGAGATTCGTCGGCTGCATCTGCGTTCCGAGAGTTGGGGATTTGATACGGTTGATACTTTGTGAGGCCCATGAGTCTAGATACGCTATCCATCCGGGCACAGTGAAGATGTATCGTGATTTGAGGCAGCATTACTGGTGGAGTGGCATGAGGAGAGATATTGCTGACTTTGTTTCTCGTTGCTTGTGCTGCCAGCAGGTAAAGATCGAGCATTTGAGGCATGGTGGTGAGTTTTAGAGATTACCTATTCTGGAGTGGAAATGGGATCGCATTACTTCGGATTTTGTTGCTGGCCTACCGCGGACTTCTAGAGGTGTTAATAGCATTTGGGTCATCGTTGATCGATTGACCAAGTCAACACATTTCCTTCCTGTTCAGTCTTTATTTAGCACCGAGAGGTTGGCTCGTATCTACATTCAGGAGGTGGTTCGACTTCATGGGATACCATTTTCTATTATATCAAATCGGGGCTCTCAATTCACGTCTAGCTTTTGGAGGACCTTTCAGGTTGAGTTGGGCACCCGGGTTGACCTTAGCACAACTTTCCACCCGCAAACCGATGGTCAGTCAGAGCGTACTATTCAGGTCCTTGAGCACATGCTACGGGCTTGTGTTTTGGAGTTTGGTGGTCATTGGGACCAGTTCTTACCTTTGGCGGAGTTTGCGTATAACAGCAGCTACCATTCTAGCATTCAGATGGCCCCTTTCGAGGCCTTGTATGGAAGGCGTTGTCGATCTCCAGTGGGTTGTCTGGAGTCTACAGAGCCTAGACCGCGGGGTATGGATTGGATTCAGGAGGTTTTGTACCAGGTGAGTGATTCAGGATAGACTCAGGATGGCTCAGAGTAGGCACCAGAGTTATGCGGATCAGAGACGTCGACCTTTGGGATTCTCTGTTGGTGATCGGGTATTCCTCCATGTGTCGCCCATAAAGGGTGTGATGAGGTTTAGGAGGCGGGGGAAGCTTATCCCCAGGTACATTGGGCCTTTTGAGATACTCTAGACAGTTGGGGAGGTTGCTTATGAGTTGGCCCCACCTCCAGCATTTTTAGTCATCCACTCGGTTTTCCATGTTTCGATGTTGCATCGATATGTTCCTGATGAGTCTCATGTGCTCCAGTATGATGCAGTTGAGTTGGATGACTTTTTGACATTTGTAGAGGAGCCAATTACCATTCTAGCCAGAGATGTGAGGAGGTTGCGCTCGAGAGCCATTTCTGTTGCTAAGGTCCGTTGGAGGCATCGTCCAGTCGAGGAGGCTACCTGGGAGACCGAGCAGGTGATGCGAGAGCAGTTTCTCGGCTTGTTTGAGCCTTCAAGTACTTCTTGACCCTTACTTTCGCGGATGAAAGTCCTTTTTAGTAGTGGATATTGTAATGACCCTCCCAGTCATTTCTGTGTTTTGCCTTCTGTTTGTCGTTTAGAGCGTTCCTGTAGCAACCCCAAGTCATTTATGACTTACTGGGACTGACAGTTCGGTCACCTGGTCGTTCGTTTGGTTATTGTGCGAGTTTAGTGTTTTTGGTGCTTATGAACCTTGAACGATCATTTTCGATCAAAAGTTCAAGAAGATGACATCGGAATCCAATTCTGACGATTCCATCAGCTCTAGAAGGGTCTTTTTTGGCTAGTAGCATGGTCGACATGACACCCGAGGTTTTCAGTGTGAGTCGGTGCGATTAGGCGTTTTAACTTTAAGTTTAAGCCTAAGTTTGACTTTAGTCAACATTCTGATTAAACACGCTCGGATGATAATTCTGTCATCACGGTTAGCTTTGGAATGTTGAATTTGGTCTAGATCGACCCTTCTTTTGTGTCCGGAGGTTTCCAACATTTTTTTGAGTCTTTTTGTGATTTTTGACTTAAAATGGCGTTTGGGTGTGGGACCCACTCTTTGTCAGGATGACCTCATATGGAAATTTCAATTGTCATTGAGTCTGGATATCAATTTTGGTATGGTTTCATATCTCGTTTGCGTGCACGGGGTACCGAACGAGTTTGAAGCGCCCCGTCGGAGAGCTTAAAAATAGGAAAAGCTAAAATCTGGTGCAGCCCTTTTAGCGACCAGATTTTGGGATTTTTAGCGACCAGATTCGTCTTTTAAAAGCCTCATTTCAGCCTCATTTCTCAATTTCAAACCTTCATAACTCTCTCATTTCAAGTCCAACTTTAGAGATTCTTGGGGCTATATTGAGTGGTTTTTTTAGGAGAGCGTGTTGGCGTGGTTGGAATTCGTATTTGAAGCTTCGTTGGAGGTAAAAATTATGATTTTGCTGCTGCCATAGCTCATTTTCGAGCTCAATTTTTGGAAATTTTAGAAGATGATTTTTTGGCCATATTTGGTCCGAATTTGGTGATTCAAAAGCCAATATTGTGGGGGTTTTCGTGAGTATCATTGTGGTATGGTTGGTTTCAGCAGTTGGACCCTCGTTTTTGGAAATTTCTTGTAAATAGCTGTTGCCATTGTTGCTCCTTTTAGTGTAATTTTGGATTTTTCGTTGCATGTTCGTGTTGGGACTGTTCCGAGCCCCGAATTGTGTTTCAATTTGGAACATGAGTCTGGGGAACTGTTTAGAACCTATTTTTCGGGTTAATTCCTGAATTTCCAGTGCGGGTCCCACTTTCCCCATTTTGACCCCAAAATTTGATCTGTCTCCATTTCTTGCGATTTTAGTGTCAAAACGACCGTACTAACGTTGTGATCCTATATTTGATAAGATGACAGCATTCAAAGGTTGTTCGGAAAGAAAAAGCTCCGGCAAAGTGATTTGGAGCGCGCACGATCTGCCTACAGGTATGTTTATCGCTGCTATATAGTTATGTTTTAGATTCGATAAATTTAATTGAAGTGTGCGTATAAGAATGTTAAAAATTGCTTCAAAAATCATATCGTGTTGATTGAAGTGATAAGCCATATTGGACGCACGAGATACACATATGTTGTACTAGATATACGTGTGATGCATGAAATATACGTGTGACGTACAGAATGCACATGTAACACCTGAATTGCACGCATATAACGCACGAGATACACAAGTAACGCACAAAATGTACGTAATAGAGTTGGTGGCCAAAAGTTAATCCTTAAAGTAATTTCTCAAGTATATTAGATAAAAATAGTTTCAGTGTGCATCACGTGAACATCTCGTGTGTCGTATGTGCATTTTGTTCGTCTTACGTGTATCTTGTGTCAATTAGTACATAATAGACTCAACTAGTTGGTCAAGAACATTCAGACATGTGACATCTCAGCCTTATTGATTAGTATCTCTAGCAGTGCAATGTCCAACTAATTCAGCCATAATACAAATGCTCTTGTGGATATCTTCCTTCACATTGTTTTATTTAAATAAAAAATGAGTTTTAGTGTCGTCACTTAATTTTTAAAGGAAAATCAAGAAAACTAATTTTTTTCAAAAGATTAAGACATTAAATCAATTGAAAATAATATAAAAGGGGTTCGGGGTTCATATTAATGCTTAAGGAAGGTTTTGAAAGCACCTTAAACATCCGCTAACTCGCGGTTATCCGGTAACTAACATATTGGGCTAATTATTTAAAAGAGATAAGCATACTTGAATAAATTGAGAAAACAAACATGAGACTTAAAATCAGCTTTTAGGGGAAAGGGAAATATTATAAGGATATTATTTAAGTAAATATTCTAAAGTCAAGTAGAAAAATAAGTGCTTACTTAATTTTAGAAAATTAATTCGGAATGGTTATCCATTGGGGAATTAAATTTTGGAACCTTAAAATTAATACCAAATAAAAAAAAATTAACAAATATAAAACAATAAAAATAAGGGAAAATTAGCAATTAAGTCATAATACCTAACATATTTAGTTAAAATAACAACACTTTAAAATATTTATTTAAAATGTCAGAATGACAATATTTTAGAAAATAATATGTATTCAGATTTTAGTATTTAAAATTAATTTTATTTATGAAAACAGTCCTATATTGGATCAAATTCTAAACCAATCAGTTACCAATACCCATTAATCATCCTTCTTCACCTTTGACGTTTTTACCCCACCTTTCACATTTCTATCCCTTTTTCACGTTTCCAGATTCTTTCTTCAAGGTGCTCACAAAATGTTCATCAAAATATACTTTTTAATTCAAGAAATTTTCTCTAAAAGCTAAAACATTATTGTTTTGAAAATTTTCCCATTGAAAATTGCCCAAATTTACGCCGCCATCCAGATCTATAAAAGCCTTACATCGTCCCTTACCTTCTTCCATCGCCGGCTTTGCTGGTACCTAACTCTTCCATTTTTTCTTTGTTCTAAGTTAATTTGTTGAGTTGTATTTGCTTCGTAATGTATATTTTGTTCTTGGAGTCGAGTTTTTATCGAAAATAGTCCATTGGAGTAAGGTCTGCGGACTATTACTTGATGATTCACTTTAGAATTTGGGGCGGGTTTGATTTGATAGCCGCATAACCCAAAATGTGAAAGAATTATCAGAAATTAAGCCATTTTTGTTGATTTTTTAGCAGTTTGAGTCTTTCTTCGAAAGAATCATATTGCTTTATTATCCGAAAATGATATTCTCATATCCTATAGCCTTGTAGAGCAGAATCTCTGCTATTACTATTTGGGATTTACCATGAGAAGTACATTTTTTAAAATTAAATTCATACTTTTTGTTATTGTTTTAAGTTTTTTATTCTTCAACTTTTTTTATTTTTATGCAAGTTTGTTTACCTATTCATCTAATATTTATGTATTTCAGATTTTTAGTCGATTAAACCATTTTTTTCTGATTTCGTTTTAATATTTCAAAATTATTAAAATCTACAAATCCATTCATATGTTTATTTTTTTTTATTTTAATACATTTATATTTGCTTTTCGGGTTTTAGATTAAAAGAAAGTATATGTATGTCTACAATGTCTGAAACAACAGTTTAATTGTGTATTCATTCTATCTATATATCAAAAAGTTTTACATTTTTTTTTTTACATTGTATTTCAATCTCAATTAGTATACCAACATGTTTGTATTTCCTTCTTAATTTGTATTCATCCTAACTGTATGCTAACAATTTTGTATTTTATTGGGTATTCATTCTGTATTTTAATCTCAATTTATATGTGAACAAGTTTGTATTTCTCTTTTGTTTTGTATTCAACCTAATTGTATACCAACAAATTTTGTATTTTATGTGTCTACTTTACCTTTCAAAGTCACTTTTGTAAGTCGAATGAAGAGAGTATTTCTTTTGTATTCACAACTTTATATTCAATCTCACTTTGTATTTATAACTTTGTATTTTCATCTAACTTTTGTATTCATATATTGTTGTATTCAACATATAGTTCATGATCGATTAGTTTGTATTTTACCTTTCAAAGTCACTTTGTATTTCAAAAGAAGAAAGTATTTCTTTTGTATTCACAACTTTATATTCAATCTCACTTTGTATTTATAACTTTGTATTTTCATCTCACTTTTGTATTCATATATTGTTGTATTCAACACATAGTTCATGATCGATTAGTTACATTAACTTAATGGGATACAAATTATTGTATGCATTCAAACAGAAAAAACAGCTACTAAACTAAAAAAATAAAAAATTCATTCGTTACACATCATAATTTGGATACAAAATAACTCAAAAAGGCTATAAATCTCAATACATACAAAGATTTCACTGATTCAATCAGGAAAAAAAATAACACTCTTGTACTCGACATATACAAATATCTCATCCAAACAAATAAAAAAATTGAAAAAAAATATCTGATTGTTTTTCGATTGTTCACTGGATCCGACAAATTTATAGTCGTCAATTTTGAAAAATTCTGTTTCAAAAATATGCCGTATTCAACTTGAAGAAGCTTTGAAAGTTATCAGATGAATGATTCGGAAGACAAACTACATTATTTTAATTTTTTTTTTGATGTTCTTAAGAAGAAAGCAAAAGAACACTCGACAGAAAGATGGAAACGTAACTAATTTGTATTTAAAATCTTTTTTACCTTTTTTGAATTTTTTTGTTCCATGATTTTCTCTGTTCTGTTATTAATTATTTATATTCTTTCAAATTAATAATAAAAAAAATACATAACTAATCCCTTAACAAACTAAAATAATGAAACTGTTGGTAAGGAGTCCCACTAAAAGCTAAAATATTGTTGTTTTGAAAAATTTTCCTAAAAACAAAGAAAAAAATTTGGGGTCAAGTCTTGTTTATGTCCGCCTGGGCCAGTACGTGGGCCTAATTTCATTTGTTGGGCCTTTTGCCCACTTTTCATGTCCTAAACTAAAGATCTTGCTGAAAATTTGAAATGGGCATCAATCCTGATTATTCATGGGCTCTAGGCCCAATCTTCACCTATCCTAGACTAGCAAGATAATAATAATAATTAAGGTAAAAGGTGGCCTAGGCCCAAAGTAACAAAATACAAGGAAAAATTGTATATAATAGCAAACTATTAATTCAATTTAAATGTCATAACCACGGTTTCATTTAATTTTAACCGTAGCAAACTGTTGTCATTCGCCTCTTTCCCTAGGTTTCTCGCTCGCCATTCTCTCCATCGCCTCTCTCGCTTTTATACAAAAACAAATGTATAAAATGTGTTTGTATAAAGCGAGAGAAAATTGTATATATACATATATTTTCGTTCCTCTCTCTCCACTCTCCTAGATCTCACTCGCCACTCTCCTAGATCTCGCTTGTCACTCTCACTCGTCTCTCTCACTTTATACAAACACAAACGTATACATTGCGTTTGTGTTTGTATAAAGCGAGAGAAAATTGTATATACAAATATAAATACATATATTTTCGTCATATACACTTATGATTATACAAATACAAAGCTTCCACTGCCCAGTTTTCTTTTGTCTTTCTCTCTTTCTCGCTTTATACAAACACAGATTATACAATTGATTCTTTTGTATATGTATACCGAAACAGATTATACAATTGCTTCTTTTGTATATGTATAGCGAAATATACATATTAATAGCCAGCACAATTATGCAAACTATAGTTATAGCATACAAATATGATTTTTATGTTTGCTATATGTGAAAGTTGCTCAAAATACAACTCCAAAATAGAGGGTGGGCTTTTGGCCCAAATCTGTCCCAATACACAGCATATACACTTAGGGTATATTGATGTATATCCTTGTATATCGGCTCCAATTCCTATATTTCTTAGTGTACACAGCATGTATACGGGCTTCCAAGATCTGTTCTACGATTTTTATGGCTAGTTGACTAGAAAAAAGATTTTTTGGGCCTCGTGGCCCCTTTTCGAAATGCAAAGGAAGAGGATGAGTCCATGAGAACTCGAGGGGAGGTTCCACATGCAATACAAATAAACGAAAATAAGTAAGTAAAGACTCAATGATTTAACGCAAGAGGATGTCGAATAAACTAAACTTAAAATGACTGCTTTTATTTTTAAGCTTAAAACAAGAACAGAGGCATGTTACCTGAAATTTTAAATTAACACAAATGATACTTTGATTACTTTCAACAACTAAAGAAAAACCTTTTCAAAATTAGGCAGGCATAAAGCTTCATTAATAAATAAATTAATATTTTTATCTAAGGTATTCAAACCAAAATGACTAGACCATGATAAACTAGTAACCATATGATTTCGAACAAAACCGATCAGATCAAACAGTGAACTAACAAAGTTTTAAAATGGCAAGTATTCTGCCAACAACAATAAGAGACTTTAACAATGCTAAACATTTTGGAGTTCTAAGGATTCTTATACTTAAGATCGCATCAGCAACTCCAAGATCTTTCATATCAAACTTGCTTTCTAGCACTTTAGTAGCATTTATGTCATTAGTGTCTCTACTGATGATCAACATGTCATTAATACTACAAACAAACAATGACCGTGTGATTTTAATGTAAACACATTTATCACTTTCATCATTCTTAAATCCATTTGCCAACATGGTTTGGTCAAATTTCTTATGTCATTGTTTGGGTGCATGTTTTAGTCCATAAAGTGACTTAACAAGTTCGCACACTTTCTTTTCTTTACCAAAACCACAAAACCCTCGGGTTGTTCCAAGTAAATTTCTTCCTCCGATTCTCCATTTAAGAAAGTTGTTTTCACATTCATTTGATGAATTTGGAGGTCATATACCGTAACTAATAATATTAACATCTGAATGGGTGTAATTCTAGTTACTGACAAGTATATATCGACAAGATCAAGACCTTGCTTTTGTCTAAAGCCTTTGACAAAAAGTCTTGCTTTATATTTGTCAACGGTTCCATCGAATTTCATTTTCCTTCTGAAGATTCACTTTGAACCCAAAGGTTTATTTTCTAGAAGAAGATCAATTAACTTCCAAAATGGTTGCTCAAGATTGCATCAATCTCACTATTGACATCATCTTTCCAGAAGAATGAGTCAACAGAAGACACAAGAAATGTTACAAAATCATATTCAAAGGAAGTAGATGTCATTTGACATTTACTACGCCTCTGAATCTCTTTATTAAGTACATTCTCTTTTTTTCTTTTCGAGGTCTTTTAGACCCTTCACTAGACTACTCAAGTCTAATTTTACAGTCCATAATCATAGGTCCTATTTTAATCATTTTAGGAATAGGAACTTGGACTTTGGCTAGACACCTCCACACTTTGAAGTATTTCAAGTTGGATTTCCTTCCTTTCCATTTCTCATATGGAATAGATTGTGTCCTGAACAAACAAAATTGCTTTCTTTCTGAAAATACAAAACTTTTTGTTGTTCCCTTTTGCAGTAAGGATAGTTCCTCCACACAAGTTTTGTGGTAAACCTGAACTTATAAGTAATGCAGCCATCATTTTCTTCAAAGTTCGTTATTTTTTTTCAATTCTACAATTCCATTAGATTTAGGTGAATAGGACAGTAGTCTGATGGATAAATTCATTTTCCAAACATATTTCTGCAAAATGAGATTTATGTTCTCTATCCCTATCACTTCTTATCTTTTTCCCAACTGATTTTCAACTTCAAGATTATATTGTGTAGACATTTATGTTGCTTCATCCTTACCATTCAGCAAATAGACAGTCGTTTCTAATGCAATTGTCAATGAAAGTTATGAGATTATTTTTCCCACCACGAGATGGTGTTAACTTCATATCACAAATGTCACTATAAATCAATTCTAAGGAATTAGAATTCCTTTCAACAGATTTATAAGAATGTTCAGCATACTTAGATTTCACCCAAACTTGACATTTTTATTTATTGCACTCAAAGTTAGACAAAACTTCTAAGTTGATCAATTTTCCTTACAAGGTTTTGTAATTGACATGCCCCAAGTGTTCATGTCACAAATAGTTTGACTCAAGCAAGTAGGAACAAATAAAAATATTGAGTTTGAAAAGCTCTCCGCGAGGTAGCTTTTTCTCACAAATCTTTTGTTCCTATTTCTTACAATTTTGTGTGATACAAACATTGTTTAGAGTCATCACCTTGTCAAATGTTCTTTTCGGATGGACCTTTCCATAACTTTCAATTTGATTGTTATAGAACTACCCATGAACAAAGTTTCATCGGGTCCAACAAAGGCAATATAGTCCAAATGCTTCTTTTACAAAACATGACAAATGACTATTCTCCAATATTCATGTCTATACAAATAGTTTTATTTAATAGACATATCTTTTCATGAAAAGTCACAGCATTTTAAGTGATACTTTTTCATAAAAGAACTCAATCATTTTGAACAAGTATACATATAATATGATAGTTTCATACTAGTCATACCATATACTAGTAAAAGAGAAACTCAACGACCACAATATCAAATATACTTCAAGAATTTTGTGGGTCTAAGATAATTCAAAAGTATCATCGAATTTCATATCTTGTGCTCCAAATTTAAATTAGATACTAAGTCTAATTTTATCTTTGTCATAAGCATAGAACCCCCCACATTTTAAATATGATCTCAAATATATTTTTCAAGTATTTGAAAATAGTTTTTCCACATATTTTTTTCCCTCATGCTATCAAAGTGTCATTGGCAACATGAAACCTCTTTTGAAAATATTACTCTACAAAAGAACTATACTGCTTCAATTCTCTTTGACAATCTTTACACAATGTCAAAGTTCATTCCATAGAGGCACAAAATCACAAACTCTAAGTCACTGGTATTTTTCCTCTATCACAAATAGATATACCACTTAGTATTTACAATACTAATAATAAAGACAAAAAAAAATTGTACAATTTGTTTCTATATAACAGTGAAGTTTAAAGAAAGTCAAAAGTACAACATTGACTTATTATGTGAAGTTTTCATATTCTTCAAACCAATAGCATAGTCTAATTTATCCAAAGTACAAAACTACAAAAGTTTTTTAGTCTCCAAACAAAATTAAACATATTCTTAGATTATCACATAGATATGCTTTTCTCTTCAAGTAACCTTCCAACTATAACATTTTGGCATACTATTTTATCAAAAAAAAATGCATCTCTCATTTTGTAAACTAAAGAATTTTAAAGGCAACACTTTTTGCCAAGGAAAATTCATTCATAAATCATATGGTTTGCAGATCTTTTTCCAAAGACATGCATGATAAATATCAAAACTGTTAACTTTTAGAAACTATTTTCCTCCTTAGATAAATAATAAGAAGGTTACCTGGTGTAATCTTTAACCGAAATACCACAAATTCTTCTAGTACATTCTCACTTCAACCTTGCTAAACAAAGCACTGAATTCTGGAGAAGTAATGCAGTAATCTTCTACATCCATTATCTGTTTCTCTCAATCAGTAGAATACAAGAAATACCAACAATATTGTAACGACTCGAAAAATGATAGAGTGAAACTAGAGCCTCATATGTGAGTTTGGAGTCGAGAACTTAATGAAATGATTATATTTGAAATGACCCAAAAAGTTCTTAAAAATGTGCTTCGGAAGTTACCGGAAAT
>JAJOOS010009056.1:0-62618 GCA_029582725.1 Solanum chiquidenum
CGCCCCACTTGATGAGGGGAACTTTTGCTCTCTTTCAATGTATACACATAATATTATTATTATTATTATTATTATTATTATTATTAATTATTAATAAAGAATATAGACTTTAGATTCTGAGATTTTAAAATTCGTAGAAAATAGAAATTTCATATTTTATATTAAAATATATAGTTACAACATAAAAACCTTTACATTATAAATATAATTTACTTATTCAATTAATAATTTATGTATTTATACATTTTAGAAAATTTTATCAGTTATTATGAAAATATTTTTCTAATTAGTTTTAAGCTGATTAGATAATTATACACATTTTTTCCACAATCCATGCATGTAAATAGAGATGACAAAAATCTATGTATTTTTTGTTGAAGGAAGCTTGAAGACTGATGGAACATGTCGAAGGAACAGGTCCATCGAAGCACGCTGACGAGTTAGAGTTAGAGTCATAATAGGACTAGACTACTAAATCCTAAGTTATGTACGACTAAGCTACTGAATATTGTAGGAGTCGACTAGGATAAGGTATTTGACTTGTAATACAATACTACTCATGTAAATAATTGTGTTGTAGTAGGATTCCTAGTATAACTAGAATATGACTCTTCTCATATATAAGGAGTTTGTAACTCAACATTATAATCATCAATACAATCCTTGATTTCTCCATACTTACGTGAGATTTCTACATGGTATCAGAGCAATAAAGTTTTTCCGCTCTTTAACG
Source organism: Solanum chiquidenum (assembly GCA_029582725.1). Classification (NCBI taxonomy): domain Eukaryota; kingdom Viridiplantae; phylum Streptophyta; class Magnoliopsida; order Solanales; family Solanaceae; genus Solanum; species Solanum chiquidenum. The sequence goes on from JAJOOS010009056.1 coordinate 734, forward strand.
TATTAGATCAAAACCAAAACAACCACAATATCAAACCGCAATGGCCCCTTCTACCAACACTCTTTCGACCTCTTCATTTCATTATCTTATTTAGTCCTACTCCATTAAACTTAAGCCAACGAATTATCTTATATGGAGGACACAAATGTCTCAGTTGATTCAAGTGATGAGATTAACCTACCTCATCACAGAACCATCTAACGTTACTGAGAAAGCTGTAGCAGGCGAGAAGGGTGCAGAAGACAACAACATTGTTGATGACTGGAAGGAGAATGATGTGTTGCTAAGGAGTTGGATCTCATGCACCTTGACAAAAGAAAGCATGTACTTGATCGTAGGCTGCTCAACTGCCAATGAGATATGGGAATGCTTGGAATAAGCTTATTTTCAAGCAACAAAAGATAAGGAGTTCCAGCTCAAACAACAACTGCAAAATGTGAAGCTAGGAACCAAAATAATTGACGAATATATTAAGGAATTCAAAGGCATATGTGATGGTGTTGCAGCCATTCACAAGCCTGTAGATGAAGATAGCAAAGTGATTAATTTTGCTAGAGGTCTAGGTCTTAAGTACAAGACCTTCAGGACTGTCATGCTAGGTAAGACACCATATCCTACTCTTAATCAATTTGTTAATGCTCTTAGGGGTTTTGATATGAGGGAGGATGAAGAAAAAGTGCCTCAACAAAATCATAACATGACATTCTCTGCCCAAAGAGGCAGGGGAAGAGGAAACTACTCTCAAAGAAGAGGAAACAATAATTTCAATTCCAGAGGAAGAAACTTTAAGCCTGCTGGACAAGGAACAAGTTCGTATAACAGCAGAAACGGACCAGGTCCTCAGAACAGTCCTTCAAGTGGAAGTCACGAGAGGAACAATACTGATGTGTGTCAAATTTGTGGTAGGAATAATTATACTGCTCTTAAGTATTTTTACATGTAGGATTACTCTTACCAAGCCGCAGATGAGCTACCACAAGCATTGGCTTCTACTAATATACAAAACACTACTGATGACACATTATATGTCGACTCATGAGCAAGTAGCCATATGACACATAACTCAAGTATCTTAACTGATTTTAAACACTACAATGGTCCAGATAAAATTATTATTGGGAATGGATCAAAGTTAGACATAACACATGTTGGGAACATATCCGGATCATATCTAAAGTTAAAAGAAGTTTTTGTAGCCTCTAAAATTAATAAAAATTTACTCTCAGTTAGTAAGCTTGCAAAGGATAATTGTTGCACTCTTGAATTTGATGAAACTAACTTTGTTGTAAATGACAAGAAGACAAGGACAATGCTGGCCAATGAAACTAAAAGGAATAGGCTCTATGCTTTGGAAGATAACAATCTCTATGCTTTAACTGTTGCACACGATTGAAACACGTCAGACAACATGTGGCATACTAGATTAGGACACCCTAGTTTGAAGTTTTAAAAGTTTTGAATAGTAATAGTTGCATCAATATTAGTAGTTGGAATAAAATGCCTATTGTGTGTTCAAGTTGTCAGTTGGGAAAGAGTTGTAAACTTCCATTTGGTTTGAGAAATAAAATTGAGAAAGAATCTTTATTGAAAATTCATTGTGATTTATGGGGACCTGCTCCTGTCGAATCTTCCCAACATATGAAATATTATGTCATTTTTGTTGATGATCACACGAAATATACATGGATTTATCCACTGAAAAAGAAATCTGGATTTTTTGAGGTCTTTGTAAAATTCCAAAAAATGATGGAAAAACAATTTTCTAAAGAGATTAAGATTTTTCAATGTGATGGAGGTGGTGAGTTTATCCAAACAGACTTCATTAAGCATTTGAAAGATTATGGCATTGTGAGACATATTTCATGTCCTAACACACCTGAACAAAATGGAATTGCAGAGAGAAAACATAGGCATATTGTGGAGACTAGCTTAACTCTACTACTTCATGCTAACCTACATTTGTTTCTATGGGTTGAGGTTCTCCTCACTGCAGTATTCCTCATCAATAGACTGCCTTTATCAGTCCTAAAGATGGTGACTCCGTTTGTTAAGTTGTATGGGGAACAACCTGATTACAACAGCCTAAAAGTGTTTGGGTGTAGATGTTTTCCATATATCAAGGGTAGCAATACGTTCAATCCAAAGACCTACCCTTGTGTGTTCATAGGGTACAACAGCTTACACAAAGGATATAGATACTATCATCCCTCTACAATGAGGGTTTACATATCCATACATGTTGTGTTTAATGAAAACACATTACCCTATGTGTCTCCAAAGCAATCTCAGACTAACATTGATGTCTTACCTCATCTTGCTACCTTTGTTAAATCTTTCTTTAAACTGCAGGCACACGATAATTCTGATTCAGGGAAAGTACATATTGCTAGTCCACACATTAATAGTGATAATGCTGCTACAACACATATACTCCTTGATGATGAGAGTACTATTGACCTCTCATGCGCAGGATCAGATGCTGAGGAACAGGTTGACGGTGATTATCCATACAGTAGTATTGAAACTTCAGCTGCAGATTTTGAATTTGCTAGTAGCAGTGAGGAACAAATTGCACTTACAGGTCCAGCCAATGAGCATCATCAAACAACTACTATAGTTGATGTACCAGTTGACCATAAACCTGACAATGCTACACTCCATTCAATTACTTTGATTGATGTACCAGTTGAGGTACTTCCTGCACCACAAGGGCATCATATGATCACCAGACACAAGGCGAATGAACATCACTTGTCACTTGGCAGCACATATATTATGAGAGAACCAAATACTACTAAGAAAGCACTAAGATCACCTCGTTGGCTTGCAACAATGTTGGAAAAAATTGATGTTTTACATACTAACAAGATATGGATTTTGGTGCCCAAATCTCCTGGTATAAACTTGGTTGGCTCAAAATGGGTATTCAAGACAAAATTAAAAGTTGATGGGACAGTAGATAGATACAAGGTCAGACTTGTGGCAATGGGATTCTCGCAGCTTGAAGGGATAGATTTTGAAGAAACATTTAGTCTTGTGGTTAAAGCCACAACTATTAGGGTGGTTCCATCCATTGATGTCAGTTCAAAGTGGGAAGTTAGACAACTAGATGTCAAAAATTCCTTTCTCCATGGCTTTCTACAAGAGGAGGTGTACATGAGTCAACCTCCTGGTTTTATTGATCCCCAGTATCCTCAGCATGTGTGTCTACTTAAAAAGACATTGTATGGTCTTAAACAAGTACCAAGAGCCTGGTTTGATAGGTTTAACATGCATCTCTTACACCTTGGTTTCATTTGTAGTAAGGCTGATCCTTCCTTATTCACTTTGCAAACTCACAAAGGCAAAATATTTCTCTTGTTATATGTGGATGATATTATTGTCACAGGAAGTAATCCATCTCATGTCTCAGAGTTGGTTCTACAACTTGGGAAGGAGTTTACTATGAAAGATCTTGGCCCTTTACACTTCTTTCTAAGAGTTGAGGTGAAGTATTTTGAAGGAGGAATTCACTTAAATCAAAGCAAGTATGTTTCTGAGTTGCTGGCCAAGACAGAGATGACTTTGGCAAAAGTTGTAGCCACTCATTTGGCTCAAAAACATGGTTTGCATGAAGCTGTGGGAAGTCTTGTAGATGCATCCTTGTACATAATGATAGTAGAGAGACTTCAATAATTGACCCTCACAAGACCTGATATCACTCATGCTATGAATTTAGCAAGCCAGTTTATGCAAAGCCCAAACATTGATCAAGGGGTGAAAATAATTCTCAGGTACATCAAAGGTACTCTACACTTTGGACTCATAATATATTTCACAATTACCATGTAGGTTGTATGGCTACTAAGATGTTGATTGGGGATGATGTACCACAACTAGGAGATCAACTACAGGCTATAACATCTACCTAGGTGCAAATTGTATTTCTTGGACCTCCAAGAAACAGACCACAGTAGCCCGATCAAGTGTTGAAGTTGAATATAGAGCATTAGCCTCCACTGCCGCAGAAATGACTTGGATTTTGTATCTTCTTCATGACCTTGGAGTGTTCCTTCGATCTGTTCCTACGTTGTATTGTGATAATATGAGTGTCTTGTACATGACAGTTAATCCAGTTATGCATATTAGAACCAAACATGTTGAAATGGACTATCATTTTGTTCATGAGAAAGTGGCTAGGGGACAACTTCTTACTCAGTTTGTGAAGTCTAAGGATCAGCTAGCTGATATTCATACCAAAGCCTTAACAAAATAGGTTTTCTCTGGTTTTCGCAGCAAGCTAGGAGTTACAGTTCCTTCACTCACTAGCTTGAGGGGAAGTGTTGAAGGAAGCTTGAAGACTGATGGAACATGTAGAAGGAACAGGTCCATCGAAGCACGCTGATGAGTTAGAGTTAGAGTTAGAGTCATACTAGGACTAGACTACTAAATCCTAAGTTATGTACGACTAAGCTATTGAATATTGTAGGAGTCGACTAAGCTTAGAGTCATAAGGTATTTGACTTGTAATACAATCCTACTCATGTAAATACTTGTGTTGTAGTAGGATTCCTAGTATAACTAGAATAGGACTCTTCTCCTATATAAGGAGCTTGTAACTCAACATTATAATCATCAATACAATCCTAGATTTCTCCATACTTATGTGAGATTTCTACATTTTTAAGTACTCATTTCTCAATCTCTATCGAGATAATTAGCTTTTTGCAAGAATGACTCTTCTATAATAGCAATAAATATAATTTTTCATCCACGTACACTTTTCAAATCGATTGATACTATAATCTTTTACTCATTAGATATCTTTCGATTGATACTCTGATCTTTCACTCAGTAGATATCTTTTATTGTTTCTTTAAATGATTGAATCATCTAACGGTAAGGCAATGACCAATCACAATTCAATGGATTACCAAATCTCTGATAGAATTGTAGAAATAACTTCTTATTTCCAAAAATACATTCATATGAAACGAAGAGAGAGATGGACAAAGAGAATTACGAAATTCGGTATCTAATTTTGATTGTATTTTAAGTTTGAAGATAAATAAACACAGTGATAAATGATAAGAGGACTACTATATATAGTTGTAAGGTGATAACTATAAATATGTAAATCAATAACTGCACGATAGTGGTTATTTAAATTTTAAATTTTAAATAGTACAGTGTAACCATTTTTATTATGTTGTTGGATACGCTTAAGTTTTTGCAATTTATTTATTTGTCAAAAAAATTATTTTTTGAATTGAATTTTCTAGATTAATTGATAAATATGCATATGAAATATATCTGAAACTGTTTTTGTTTTTTCTTGAAGTAATTATTTTAGATAATTCAGTTATATGGTGTGCCTATGATTTAGGAGCATTTTAAAGATAGAATTACCGTATTTTTTCAAAATTTACCGTACTTATGGGGAAAAGGAAGTATTATTATCATCATTATTATTATTATTATTATTATTATTATTATTATTACGGAAAAGGGTCAAAATTTCTCCTAAACTATGTGAAATAGACCACTTATACCCTCCATTACATTTTGGGATCAAAAATACCCCCGCCGTTATCCCAGGAGACCACAAATACCCTCAAGAGTTAACACCCCAAATTATTAGTGACGTGGCAAGCCACATGGGACTAATCCCTCCACCTAAGCATTGCCAACTAAGATTCATTACAAAATCCCAAAATATTGCCACTAAAGGTTATGAGTGATTTTTAGTGGCGACTAATGCTCCAACAACCATATCGCTAGTAAAACCTATTTTTTCAATAAAAAAAATATGATAATTATTTTTTATTGCAACCTAATTTTCTAAAAGAAATAACTTGCAATATCAATATTAAAAACATCCAATATTATTACGAAAAAACATCAAAATTACTTCGCAATTGAAATCTCCTACTATATAATGCATCATTGTACATTTTATACATTTACATATAACATAAAAATAAAACATACAGTGTCTTAAAACTCCTACTTAATCAATATCATTTTTGATTTTTTAAAAACAATGAAGAAAAAAACACAAAATTAAAATTTAATGTTAAAAACTTTTAGTGACCATTTTATGGGCTTTTGTGGCGACTGTTGTCGCCGCTAAAGGTCTAGTTCTTTTGTAGTGAATCCTAGTTGGCAACGTTTAGGTGAAAGGATTAGTCCCACGTGGCTTGCCACGTCAATAAAAATTTGGGGTGTTAACTCTTGAGGGCATTTGTGGTCTCTTAGGATAACAACAAGGGCATTTTTTATCCCAAAATATAACAAAGGGTATAAGTGGTTTATTTCACATAGTTCAGGGGCAATTTTGACCCTTTTTCGTTATTATTATTATGATTATGATTATTATTATTATTATTATTGTTATTGTTATTGTTATTGTTATTGTTATTGTTATTGTTATTATTATTATTGTTATTGTTATTATTATTATTGTTATTATTATTATTATTATTATTATTATTATTATTATACATTTGTTTTGCTATAAATAAGGATGTTGTGGAAAGATTATTATTATTATTAATATTATTATTAAATATAATTTTTTTGTTAATCAATTTTTGATTATATATATTTAATTATTTTTAAAAAAAACTCAAAATTCAAACTAATAATGATTTAGTTGGTTACTAATAATGAGTCGTCCTTATCAAATTTTTTCAGTTTTCTTTTTAAATTATTTCAAATGCAAATTAAAAAAACATTAACCAATTTTAATTTTAGGGAAAAAAAGAAACACAGAATGATTTAGTTGGTTACTTCTTTTTCTTTCTGTTTTTGGTTAATTTTAAACAAATTGAAATTATTTTTTGAATTTTAAAATTGTTGAATTTTTTTGGTGCTGACACGTGTCACTTTTTCTTCTCATATATATATATATATATATATATATAGATTTTTTTAGAGAATCATTGAAAACACCTCTAAGCTCATAATTATTAGTTTGGTTGAACCCATCTGTGACCTCCTAAAGTTAACATCAATTTTCACTTAGATGTCTTAACTAAGTTTTGTTCATTTTAGACACCTCATGTTGAGTTCCGCTGTGTCATTTTGACACTTTCTACTGACTTGACACATGGGTGTGTTGCACCCATTTTGGGTGCGTGAGGAGTGTTTTTTTAAAAAAATAAATATTTTTTCCTTCTTCTTCACTCTTTATCCCTACCACTTATTCCTCCTTCCACAGTGAAAAATCATGATGAAAAATCTTATAAAATATGAAAAAATAAAATAAAAAAATTATCACACTAATTTTAAAAATATTTATTAGAACAAAACACACATTTTTCTTTTCAAAAAAAATATAAGAAGAATGCCATATTTGTCAGAACCTCACCTCACTATCGATAAAATTATTCTCAAAATCAAATTTACAACGAAAAAAGAAAAAAAAGAAAAAAAGAAAAACTAAAATCTAATGATTTTTTTTTAAAAAAAATGGAGGAATAACCAAAAAATGGTTGGAGGGTTGGGGAGACAAAAAGGACGGAAGTAAGGCTGATGGGGTGATGTAAGGTGGGGGTGGGAGTGATAGAAAATAGGTAATTTTATTTATTCATTTTATTGAAAATCAGTGTTTTTTAAATAATTTATTTTAAAATTATTATTTTTACACTAAAATGCCAGATGTCAACTTTTAATTAGTCATCATGTCATGTCATTCGTAAGTGTGTTGCACACATTTTGTAATTTTAGTTGATTGTCAAAAAAGGGTCAAAATGACACGACGGGACCCTACTTGAAGTGTTTAAAATGAACAAAATCTACTTGAGGTGTCTAAGTGAAAATTAATGCTAACTTTAAAGGGTTATCGATGGGTTCCACCTATTAGTTTCATAATTATTGATAGTTTTAAAAACATCCCTTACTTGCGAACTAAACTTAAATGCACTCATAATCTTGTAAATCAAGTGAAATACTCCCCTAAATTCAACATGTCTATCAACTTTTTTACTAAGAGTTTCATTCTTCTGAAACTATTTGCTATGCCATGTGGCAAATCAATGATGTATTTAAGTTTATTTAGTAAAGTACAAAGGTGTTTTTAAGAGTATCAATAATTCGAGACTGAAACTAATAATTTATGTCAAGTTTGAAATGTTTGCAATACTTCTCTCTTATTTTATCTATTTCAAAGTGTAAATTTTATCATTTTTTAGTTTGATATATTTTCTTATGTTGTAGTTTTGAATTTTTGATAAAATCTTTTTTATATTTCTGGTTAAATATTTTTTTGATACCTTCAATTAGATTTAATAATAAAAGTTTAATTTATATTTAAAGAGGTAAGAAATTTTTATTTTAAATAAATTTAAAATTTATTATTCGCTTATACTTAGAAAGATTACTGTAAACCTACTTTAATAAAAAATATTTAAAATACTCTTAAACTCGAGTAAATTATTAATTTCTTCCTAAATTATGAAAAAATTGAACTTAAATACACCTCAATTCTTATAACACGGACAAAATACAGCCTTATTTTTTTATATATAAATAATCACTTTTGTCTGTATTACGAGGGATCCTCGTTCAAAAAAACGTGTTGAATTAAAAAAAATATCACTTTTGTCGGTAGAGTAATAGTCTTCAGGGAAAATGTGTTGAATTAAAATGAACCGGATATTACTCTACCGACAAAAGTGATATTTTTTTAATTTTTTTTAATTATAAGCACGAATAGAGAGCAGCTTGAGAAGGGTCAAGAGGCCAATTTTATATTCTCGTTTAAAAATGAATGACCTCCTTTCTTTTTTAGTCTGTTTTAAAAAGAATGATTTTTTTTCTTTTTTTTGTAACATTTTACTTCCAACTTTTCACGTGACATGTTTAAGGCCACAAGATTAAAGGGTAATTTTGTATATTTGACATAACTTTAATTTAGAATCACAAAATTTAAAAGTATTCTTTATTTTCTTAAACTTCGTGTCAAATCAAACTAGGTTATTATTTGTGAAACGGAGGATGTAATTTACTTTTTATTGCCACACATCACTCAAACGTCATTAGTAATTGGAGGTTCATTTTTTTGGTTTGCTAACTGATTGCCACTTTCACCTACCGCAGCTTAGGGTGAATTGGAAAATATATAGAGTAATATTTATGTTTCTCCCTTTTAATTTATTTATTTATTTAATTTGTTATGTATATTAAATTTTATATAAAAATAATCGTGTAAATTACAATAATTAAAATTTAAAATATTTATTATAAATTTGGTTAACTATCGAAATTTTACCTATGTCACAGGGACATATAAATAATATATATAATTTGAAAACTACGTAAAACGTATTATAAATCACAATATTAACAACTTAATTATTTTTTAAAAACATATTAAATTAAAATTTGGCTGACTCTCAAATTTTGGTCCATGTCATATAAATTGAGACAGGGAGAGTAATAAATACTATTATTTAAAAATTACATTAAAAATACTATAAATCACAATAATTAACAACTTAAAATATTTTAAAATCATATAAAATTTTGGTTAATTCTCCTAGTTTCATTCATGTCATATAAAGAGCAACTTAGAATCTATCGGTCAATTGACCGATTCGCCCTTCTACTCCAAATTTCCGCTATCTATATTTAGCGTTTTCTCTGTTTTAATTTATTTGTCTTACTTTATTTTTTAATACGTTATGCATTTTAAACATCATGAAAAAATAGTACTATAAATCATAATAATTAATTCAAAATATTTATTGAAAATTTAGTAAAGTATTAAAATTTCATCTATGCCACGTAAATCAAGACAGACGGATAACATATATTATTTGAAAATTACGTAAAAAGTACTGTAAATCACAACAATTAACAACATTAAATATTTTAAAATATATAGTTGACTCTCAATTTTTCACTTGTGTGACATAAATTGAAACAAAGAGAGTAACATATATTATTCGAAAATTACGTTAAAGATATTATAAATCATAATAACTAACAACTTAAAATATTTTAAATTCATACAAAATTTGGTTGATATTTCTAATTCTATACATACTACATAAACTAAAACATATAAAATAATAAATATTGGATTCGTGCTTGCACGACTCTTTGTATGATTCTAAATATAGTGGCACACCTCACGAGGGAGTGCGTATGGAATAAGATAGATCTAAAATTTTAAGTAGAGGTGATCACGAAGTTCATAAAGCATAGTATTAAATTATTATGATGGTAATTGGTAGATAAGAAATCTTTATATGATTCTGTTTGGTCAAATATCTGACGTAATATTGCAAAAGTTTATCAGTGAAATAAAAATGTGGACCTTTTTTATTTGTTCTAAACTAGATCGAATTATATAACAATGTCCAATGTACGGTTTAGTAGTACTCCCTCTGTTCCAATTTATGTGACACATTTCGCTTTTCGAGAGTCAAACAATTTAAGTTTGATTGAGAATTTGCTCATGGAATCTTCAAATTTTTTAAAATGAAATTTATATATTTGTAAACTACATAAAAAATACTATAAGTCCCAATAATTGATAATTCAAAATATTTAAAATATATATGAAAAATTTACGATCAAAGATAAACTTGTTTGAATCTCGAAATTCGAAATGTGTCACATAAATTGAGACAGAGGGAGTAATTTATATAATTAATAATAAAGGGGGTGTTTGGCATTAACTTTTTAATAATTTATTATATGTATAATGAAGTGATGTAGGTGTTTGTTATTATTCGATTTTAATTTTATTTTGAAAAAGTAAAATCAAATCCCCACCAAAATAAATTGATTTGATTTTTATTTATCTTTTAATTTGATTCTTTTAGTTTGATTATTTGATTATGTAAATAATTAGTAATCTAATCAAAGTTATATTTATAGGTTGGAAAAAAAAACATATTAAAAAAAAGTAATAATTGTTACAAATTCATTTAATTGTGAATTTTCTTTCATCAACAACATAACGTAATGTATTTATTTAATTTAAGTCTTAAAGATGTACTAAAATATTTGATTTAAGATTGTAAACGGATGGTTTATTAATATTGTAACTCATGTTAGGTGTGAACGAGTTGTTTATACCATGTGATAGATTTGTATTAAAGAACAAACCAGTTAGTTCTGTTGTTGAATTTTATATCTTTATCATATTTTACGTATTTAAAAATTTATACCGCAAATATTTATTTATCAAAGAAACATGGAGATATGTGATTATCAGTTGACACCTTATATATTTTAAAATCTTGGTTATGAGCTATACATGATTTGCTCATTTGATAAAATAATATGAAAAATGATTTTTTTAAAAAAATAGTTTTCGTATCTTGTGAAAATTTCATAACATGTTTATTTAATTTTTTATTCATTATTTTAATCAATGCTTCTCTTATTATATTTTTTCCTTTAATATTTTTTGTTTCTCCTCCTTCAATGTTCACCATACATGTAAGACCACTTTATAATGTGGTTATAGGTATATGATATATCCTCAGCTGGCAACCACTATCAATGTCATTGTTATGTCGCCAAACAACCACCATATTAAATCAAAGAATCAAATTAAAATCTGAAAATTAAAGATCATCTGCAATGACTTATTCCATTACTAAAAATTATAAAAAAAAAATATTAAAAAAAATGAAAAGAATAATGATGAATTACAGAAAAAAGATCTTGAAAAAACAAAGGCAAAAAAGATGAGAAAAAAAATGAAGAAACTGAAAAATAAAACAAAATAATAGGAGCGGAAAAGGAAAGCGAAGCATAGTACCCTTCACATGCGGAATGAAAAAGGTCTCTTCTTTCTTTTTGGTCTGAAATCTTTTATAATTATTGTGATGAGTTCTTTAACAATTGAAGTCAATACTTTGTCATCAACTTTTATTCAAAATAAAAATATCTATATTTTTTTGTGTAACTGAAATAATGGATGTGTTCCTATTTTAGGAGACACATATTTTGAAGCGTAAAATCAGGAAAAAATAATTTATCGACTTCTCTATTATTTATATGTTAAAGTAGTTTGGTGAGTTAATATCTCAAAAGATCACTCAACTTTCGAAATTTATATAATCAAGTCATTAAACTTTATTTTGTATCAATAAAATCATTCAACTTAGATCTTTGTATCAATAAAATCACTCACCTAAATTTATTACGTTTTTTTGGCATAACAAAATAAATTATTTTTATGTTATGTTCATGATTAAAATAATAAATAAATACTACTCAAAATTACAATTTCATTATAAAATAAAAATGATGAATGACAATTTTTTTTTTTTGGAACCCCAGGATAACCCGCAGCCGCTACAATCTCTGCCACAGCCTCTGCCCTTCGGGTCAGCACTTTGTGCACACTGGGTAAACCCCCACTGTGTAATAGCCTGCAAACCACATAAGGGTTGTAAACCGCACTAGGCAAGCCCTATGCGACAGGCTCGACTCAGAAGGCATTGAGGGGAGATCGATCCCGGATCATTCGTGTGGATAACCACCCTCCAAACCAACTGAGCTAACTTTCATATACTTGTTTACAATTTAACTTTAAATTAAAAATATTTTTTAAAAAATCTCCAACTGCCTACTTAACAAAATATTTCTTACTCGAACAAAATACACTGCTACAATGGATTAATTGTATCACAGTTACTTTGAAATTTTCTCTCATTTAGTCCATCGAAAATCTCAAACTTTAGTAAGTGTACTAATGGGAATGTGGATACAAGAAAAAATAAATTAAAATTATTGTTCTCTCACTCCAGATTTCATAATCGACGACGATGATGAAGAAAAAATAAAAAATTATCAAAGAAAATATTGCCATTTATCTTTTATTATTTTATTCTATAATGATATAGCAATTTTAAGATATTTAATTATTATTTTAATTATGAATTATACAATATGTTAATTTTTATTTTTTTAATGATAAATTTAGTTGAGTGATTTTATTGATATAAAAGTCTAAGTTGAGTGATTTTATTGAGACAAAACAAAGTTTAATGACTTTGTTAGATAAATTCACAAAATTGAGTGACTTTTTGATATATTAACTCTAGTTTGGTTTGAATATAAGTTATGATAGGATTAGGTATAATGAGATAAGTTATGTTGAAATTAGTTATGATGAGATAAGTTATGCTGAGATTATTTTTTATTGAGTGTTTGATTTGTTGTTTCTTAAAATAATATGCATTGCATAAATTTTAAGAACAAATTATTTGTTTACAAAAATACCCTCCATGAATGTGAAAAATAATGTATAAAAAGGGTTTAAAAGGATATATTTGTCATTTACCTATTTTATCCAGGATTAATATACCACTCAAGGAGAGAGATAACTTATCCCTGTACTAATTATTAATCTTGGAATAAGTTATCTTGAACTTACCAACCAAACAACAAATTAAGTGACACTATAATTTAATTCCATGATTATAACCTATACTATGGCATTTTTTTTCCCCAGTAAATCTATTCGTCAGTAAAAAAAGTAAAAAACATGTCAATATTGATTAGGACTATACAAAACAAAATTGAAAAAATACATAGAGATGCTTTGTTACTTAGAGTCTGTTTAGTATTGTTGTTAAAACTTACTTATTTTTAGAAGGATTTTTTTCAAATGACTTTTTCTCAAAAAATTGCTTTTAAAAAATAATAATTTGTGTTTGACAAATTCATTTGAAAAGTATTTTTATAAGCAAATCGTATTTGATTAATCTTTTTTAAAAAGTGCTTTTGAGAGTCAAATTATGAAAACGGAAAAGGGCCTAAAATGCCCCTCAACTATGTGAATTGGTACAAATTACCCTTCTGCTTTTGGGCCTAAAATGCCCTTGACATCAACCTTTTAGCTCTATTTTGTCCTCATTTTAATGGACTAAATTATAACCTCAATTAATAATTTATTAATGACGTGTCACCATCCTACTGGTTATCCTAACAATTAATTGCAATAATTAAAAAGACCAAACTCACCCGTACATCCAAAAGATCCACCTGTAAAATCCCCATATCTTCTTACCAAACTTGAATACCGATATCTTGAGACTTGAAACTTTAAAGTGATTAAAAAATGGTTTTCTGCGTCTATTGAAGTTTCGAGTGTCATAATGGAATTTTGTCGATTCTATCAGTCCCCGAATGTGAAATCTGATTAGAGAGAGTTGTCGGAGTTAGATTCAGAGTCTTTTTGAGGATTTGAGGTCTTAAGTTGTGAAATTGTGGGAGCTTAACTTTTGAGATGGTTTTGGTCAACATTTGGATTTTGGATGCTCAGATCAAAATTTTGAGAGTTCTTTTGGATTCGAGGGATGATTTTAAGGTTAGGGTGGTCTTGGTTGCTTTTTGTGACGTCCCGAGTTTGTTTTAGCCTTTTTAGGCATTGAGTTAGTGTCTTGTGATTTTTACGGATGTTGTGTCAAGGAGACCCCATATTCATTTTTTGACGGTTTCATTGAGTTCGTCAAGTATAATTGATTAGCATATGTGATTTGTGTGCACGGGGTTATGAACGAATTCCGATGGTCGATCTGATGTTTTGGTCTTGGTAGTGTTTTCTGGTGCTGCAGGCCTCGCTTAAGCAAGACCCGCGATTTTTGAAAAGAACCCATGGTCACTTTTTCGACATCTGATAGGGATTTTACCTTTTATTTTTGGGGTTTAAGCCCCATTTTTTATTTTTGAGCTTGAGAAACTCTTGGTGACGATTTTTTAAAGAATTTTTTGTGGTAAATCATTTGGATAAGCTTTCTTGATCCGAATCCTTCATTTTCCTTTAGTTATTTATGAATTCTAATATCAAAATTTGGGATTTTGATTGTAAATGACAAGTTTTTTCAAGAACTCAAACTCTTAACTAAAATGTAGATTGTGAACTGTTTTTGAGTCCCTTTTCAAAAATAATTTTTCCCAATGGGTTCCTGAAACCTTGAGTAATGTTTTCAAGTATTAAATTTCAAATTCAAACCTTCTTTTTGAAATCGAGTTTTGAGTTGATTGACCCGTTTTTTAAGAAATTAATGTGGGTATGGTTGTTTACGAAAATTTATTGTGAATACTTCCTTGTATATAGATTGTGTAGCTTTGGAAGTGATTCGGAAGGAGAAGACTCAACTCTTACAGTGCTTTATCGATTGATTTAAGGCAACTGATCTCACAAACCTTGTATTCTAGTAAAATTCATGTACGTTGTTTGTGTGTTGGGAGTACTGAGGATGAGGTGAAGGGTTAATTGTCCATGAAATAAATCCTAATAAATGAAAATGGGTTGAAATTGAAAAGGCAATGTGATGAACATGATGATGTGAATTGCCTTGTTATGACCCTTATCGATTGATTGATGATATGCTTGATAACATGAATGTGGACTTGAATTGCATGAGTTATTGCCTTTTCTATGTGGTGTGATATTTGCTTGTGTGCATTGATCGTTGAACACGTGACAATTATGATGCCAAGGTCTTTTTTGGGTGAGAGGTTATGATGTCGAGGTCATTGCCGACGAGTGCTATCATGCCAAGGTCATTTTCGGCTAGTGATTGATATAAAGTCGATAGAAAATGGTTTCGACTAGTGATTTGATATAAAGACTATGGGAAATGATTTCGACTAGTGATATTGTGCCAATGAGAAATGATTCTGATGAGAGATTAATTATTTGTGATTTGGTGTATTTTGATGCTTATGCATGACTTACTTGTTAATTGTGATTGATGCACTTGTTTCGTGTGATTGGTCGATTTGACATTGAGATTGACTTACTTGATTCGTTTGGTTGTTGATTTGTGACTATTGAACTGTGAATTTCTAGCCTTGTGAGTTGTGCATTGTAGAACTGTTAGGTTGGGCTTATTTTTGTGCAAGTTGTAGTTTGAGGAGGTTCGGTTGGAGTGTAATGGGTATTCGCTTTCTACCTAGATGCCTTGTTTATTAGGTTGCTTGTTGGGTACCGTGTTGTTGATACTCACTCCTTGTTTCTACACTTGTGTAGGTTCCGAGCCCGGTACTGTGTGATCGTCCTTTTTCTCTTACTTTTTGAGGTTTGTCAAAGGACTATAGAGAGATAGTTATTTGTCATCCCATCAGGCTTTCTTTTCCTTTTCTTTAAGCTTTGTTCTATTTGAGAAACAAAAACTGAGATTTGTACTTATTTCTTAATTTCACACTTTATGTATTTAGTGGCTTATATACGTGACAATCAGATTTTTGGGGTTTTAATATAATGAATACGTTTTTCACTTTATCTTGTTCTCGCTTTATATTTTCACGTTTATTTTATTTTCATTGGGTTGAGGCTAACTTGTCTTGATGGGAATAGACAAGTGTCATCACGTCCATTTTTGGATCGTGACAAATATATCAAAGAACTAGGTCATGTTACATAGTTTATGTCTTAAGAGTTTTTCTTTGAATTTGAGTATTGATGTAGTCTTAGTTCAGTGAGTTATGGACTGAATTAGCAGCGTTGTCTTCAAGTTGGGATAGCTCAAAGAGTTGAGAATATGTATCTTAGGAGGTTTGTTTTGAAGTTTAGGATTTAGAGTTAGTTCCTAGGATTGCAAGAGTTGTAATCTGAATTTATAACTTGAAGTTTAGGAATCATTGTTACTTCCTAAGATTGCAAGTGTTGTAATCTAAATCCATAACTTGAAGTTAAGACATTAGAATTAGTTCCATAGGTTACAAATTTTTTAATCTTAAATTGTTGAGGCTTTTAGTGAAGTTGAAGTGAAATCATGTAGGGGCACATAGCGTAATTTCTTACACATTTTGAGCTAGGTCTTTTTCACGCATAAACATTGTATTCTTTACTTATTGTTCTTACTATTTTGTTGGAACATGTTAGGCAATTTATTACACTCATAGGCGAATCTAGAGTAAATTACTAGATCGTACATATCATCACAAATAATAATAAAATAATAATTTTCCTTAAGTTTTTTTGAAGTGCTCATGGATTTATTAAGGAAAAATTACTGAAATACACGTCTTATGTTTCCTTATTTTCAATATCCCCTTCTATTTCAAAAAACCTCTAAAATCCCTTATTTTTTTAATGTATCCGAGCTACATATTAATGTATCCGAGCCAGTATTTAATGTATCCGAGCTACATATTATGTATCCGGTTTATTTTATAATGTATCCGAGCTACATATTATGTATCCGGTTTATGTTATAATGTATCCGAAATACTCTTTAATGTATCCGAGCTACATATTATGTGTCTGGTTTGTGTTACTTTTTAAGGGATTAATGTAATTACAAACTAAAGAGGGATAGATGTGATGAATATATCTGTGGTGGCCCGGTGGATTGTATATAGGATGTATGATGTATTTTATTGGCTTAAGTCATACAGAGCCCCTTAAAGTTGTTCGCATATTTCACTTTAACACCTCAATTAAGGCTCGTACCTATTGAACACTTTAATTGTTCAAAATGAGTATCTATTAGACACGTTTCGCTGACATGGCAAGGAAAGTGCAATACATCGTTAATTGGGCGCGTGGAGGGATACTTTGGCTTTTCTTTAATGTCTTTCTTTTCTTTCTTTGTCTCTTTCTTCTTCTTTCTTCCATAGTCATAGCACTTCCAACAACACCACCATTCCCGCCATTGCTGCCGCTGTCTCCCCACCATCATCTACCCTCTCTTCTATCTCTTTTCTTTAGTCATCCCTCCGTCTCCCTCAGCATTGTCGATTTCATCTGGAGAATACCATTACATTTCCTCCTTCATTTTCTTTAAATTTGACAGCCACTATCATCTTATTCATCGGAAAAAATGGATACCCACACAATCACTAGTCTATTTCTCCCTCCCTCCATCTTTTCTTTTTGAAAAATAAATATTTAAACCTATGTATCAGTTTTTAAAAAAAAAATCAGATCTGGAAAAATTAATTGTTGAATTAAGAGGAATGACGGCGACAACAACGGTGACGGCGACGCTGGGTGGACGGCGATAGTTTGAATAAAGGAGTTGCTTATTTTTCACCTCTTGACCTTTACGAAGTTGTAAACCTGCTCACAAATTAGTTGATTATAAATCTCTCTTGCTCCATTAATATATAATTGAAGTTGTGAACCAATAGAGTCCTTTAGCTCTGCAAAGTTAAAGAGAAACACAGTGGTCGAACTGAAAGTTGTCGACAATGGTTTCTAAATAGGTTTTTTTTTCTTCAAAATTCCACATGTATGTCGTCAATTCGTCAATTTGCCACGTCAGCGCGAGTGTACTACACACATATCACACATTTAGCTGATTATCAAAAAAGTGTTCAAATGGTTCAAATTTGAATGAGTAAAAGTGTTCAATAGGTATCAACCTCAATTAAAGTGTGTAAATGAATTATGTAAACAACTTTGA
Source organism: Solanum chiquidenum (assembly GCA_029582725.1). Classification (NCBI taxonomy): domain Eukaryota; kingdom Viridiplantae; phylum Streptophyta; class Magnoliopsida; order Solanales; family Solanaceae; genus Solanum; species Solanum chiquidenum. The sequence continues at coordinate 19,102 of JAJOOS010009056.1, forward strand.
GGGGCCGTGTATGACTTAGGCCTATTTTATTTGTGACATAAAATGACATACATGCAACATACAAGTATATATAACACAATTGCATGTCTCGTGTATGTATTTGTATGTTTTAACCGGATATATATTATATAAAATAATATATATCAGTGAAATGCCAAAAAATATTTAATTTATCTGTTTGGTTTTTAATTTCAAATCTAAACTATTTAGAGGGTGAGAAACACATCTAAACTATCACTAATAAATTTGAGAAATACACTTAAATAATATGTGATGGTGTGTGTATTACAATAAAAAAAAATTGTCACATGAATTGCCACGTGGAAAACAAATGCCATCATGACAAAAAGTGAATACATAACTAACAATCCCAATTGAAAATAAAAATTGAAACACATAAGTCTGTTTCTCAAATTCATCAGTGATAGTTTAAGTGTGTTTTTTACCCTTCGAATAGTTTAGGTATAAAACTAAAAAATATGAATAGTTTAGGTGTGTTTTTGATACTTAACTAAAAATAATGTGCTACCAAACAAGATTAAAGAAGCCACGTGGACGAAAATCTTGAGCCAAATGCGCGTAAGTGTGTGTATACATACACATTTGGGTCCAATCAACATTTATGTGTATTTTTCAAACTAATGAGTGATAGCTTAAATGTGTTTTTTCACACTTTCAATAATTAAGGTGAAAATAAAACAAAAGGATATTTTAAGTGTATTTTGACCACTTATACATGTGTATATATTTAATGTGTATCAATAATATGTTTTACCATTTGTATATATTTTATTAAAAAATTATTACTATTCGTATTTTTTTTAAAAAAATGATCCTTCGGTAGAGCCGGTAATTAAGGCTCCAATGTTGCATTTCTAGATAAAAGTTAAATTTCCTTAAATTTATACTTTTTTTGGTTTCAATTATTTGTTCTATTTTATCTTGACATAAAATTTAAGAAAGTAATTTTTTATTTATTTTTATGATCATAAATTAAAGATGTGTCAAATATACTTAAATGTTTTTAATTTTGTGGTCTTAAACACGTCAACAGAAAAGTTGAAATCAAAGAATTGTCAAAAAAACAAAACAAAAGAAAATAGATATTCTTTCGAAAACAAACTTAAAACTAATAAAGTAGAATAACCAATTTGAAATAGAGAAATAATAAATTTTCCCAAAGACATATGCAACACCAGAGCCCAAAAGTAAGCCCAAAGTATCATAACACAGGCCCAACACATCGGCCTCCGAAAGCTGAAAAACCAACTTTAAACCCTAGCTTCTCGAACCCACCATTTATATGTATAAGAACCCAAAAACCCTAATATTCGTCTTCTTCATCGGCTGCCATTTGCAGAGAAGCAGAGGAGAGGGCGACAGAGAAATCAGCAAAAAATGAAGTACAACCCAAGGGTATCCTCCTCCCGCCGAAAGAGCAGGAAGGCTCATTTCACGGCGCCGTCAAGTGCGCGCCGGATTTTAATGAGCGCACCCTTATCGTCCGAGTTACGTGTAAAGTACAACGTAAGATCTATGCCGGTGAGGAAAGATGATGAAGTTCAGGTTGTTCGTGGAACTTACAAGGGCCGTGACGGGAAGGTCGTTCAAGTGTACCGTAAGAAATGGGTGATCCACATTGAGCGTATAACCAGAGAGAAGGTCAATGGATCTACTGTGAACGTTGGTATTCATCCTTCAAAGGTTGTTGTTACAAAGCTCAGGCTTGATAAAGACAGGAGATCACTACTCGACCGCAAGGCTAAGGGACGCGCTGCTGCTGACAAGGACAAGGGCACTAAGTTCACTTCTGAGGAGATCATGCAGACAATCGATTGATTTTTCACTCATTTTGTCTGGTATTGCTATTTTAGCTAAAGAGAATTTATATCAGTCCCTTTCAGTTAATTAGTGTTTTGTGGAGACATTGAATTTTGTTGAAGTTTCTGTTTTTGCTTAAATCAATGATGAATCCTATAATTTAGTTAAATTATTATTTAAGCTACTTTTTTCGACTGTTGGCTGTACCTGTAGCTCTGCTTCGACACTCATGAATGATGCTGTTAAGCCAAGTGACTCGCTTTGGTGCTTAGTGTGTATTTTACACAAGAAGCACTATAGCTTTAGATATTGTCTAGTAAAGAAATAAGATTCTAGAGTATCCACCTTTATTGAAGTTGCTTTTTGAACCATAGGATATACTATATGACTACCATCCTTTGAAGGATGAAATCCATCTATATTGCCAAGCTTGCTTTTAATGAACAACAACTACATATCCGGTATAATTCCACAAAGTGGGGTTTGGGTAGCAGGGGTGGACCTAGAGGTAGTCGAAGGGTTCACCCGAACCTCTTGGTAAAAAATTACATTGTATACATAAGGTATTTTTAAGAATTTTTATGTATTTATAATTGACTTTGAACCTTCTAAATGTAAGATTAGAGGTAGGGTTCAAAGCTTACCTTGAGATTCCTAGATCAAATCTTAAGCACAATTTTTTTAACTCCCTTAATGGAAATCTTGGATCCGCCATTGTTGCCTTTACATTGTAGAGAGGCTTTAGTGAAGTTTTGTTCAAATTTGCCGCAAACATCATGAACACTTTTATTGTTTTTTCCAATGTGTAGAATTGCTGGTTGAAATTGCGCTGTATATTTTTGTGAGGCTTCTCATTTTTCTGTTCAATCAACCTAGTGTTCTATTTTTCATTTGAGCCCTCAACCTAGTTCTGTTTGAATAGTAGGCATATTACTGATGAATGAATTTTCGGAGTGGTAGGAGTGAAGGAGCACAAGAAAGAGGTGTCATTTAAAGGGACTAGTACTGGATTCTCTTTCCTTTATATTTTTACATCCTACAGCAGCAACAACAATTTTCGTTGTTCTTTCATTCCTCTATGATATAGTAGTCATCCTTTTTTTGGGGTCATTCTTTAGTAGAGCTAGGTTGTTGGAGCAGCTACTATAGTTCTTCAGTCCAAGTTAGTTTAGTTTCACTGGGAAAAATGTGATTTGAGTTGGTTCTTCTATATACTTAACTTGGGTTTACGTTAAGTTAATCATGCCGTATGCTACTGGGAAATAATTTCCTGTTATTATGGTGTACTTCTAAAATTTCCAGTTTATTATCCTGAAGCTGTATTCATTATCTTGATGCTTTCCTGTTTTATGCATTTTGTAGAGGTCTCTTAGCTTATTGGTAGTGTGTTTTACTGCTCACTGGGCTTTTTACTAGTTAGACTGTATGACTTTCTTGAGATTGTAATGGGTTGGTGATGTCAATGTGTTATATACCTTGCTGATACACGAGCAAGTAGTAGTAGATCTTACCCGGAAATTAGTGAGATTAGATTATTTAGATGCTGCTTTTTGAGTGATATACCACAATGTATATTTTCAATTTTCATTTTTGTATGCTCAGTGTTTTTTTAGCCCTCTGGTCATGAAAAGTCTCAGTGGTGAGTTCAGTTTACTATGTAACAACTTGTAAAGTTTGCAGAACTCATCTTCAAAAGTTTTGTTGAATGCGATTCTGATATTCTATTCTCCTGCCCACTTGTAGTAATTTTCTAGTTATATTGGCCTTTTTTTATCAATAGGCAAGAGTTATTGTGCCTCTTGTCACAACTTCATCTCAGCTATCCGTCTTTATTCTTAGACATCTACTCTGGGCATATATTCTTGTGTTGAATGAATGAAATGTTTGTTTTGTGGAATCAAATATGAAGCTGTATATTGCTCAAATTTTCCTTTTCCTGCGAGTCTCCATGTCTTTCACCTCCTCTGGTTCTTGCGCTGCAGAAAATCAGAGGAGTTTGTTAAGTAGACAAGCATTACCTGCCAGGGGAAAAGCTATGGATATCTACTCCATACAATTAATGCAAGATATGGTTGGGCCCTTTGCTCATTTACCTACTAAAAAACCGTCATCCTACCTTCATGAGATAGAGGTGAGGTCTGCGTGCACTCTCTACCACTTGTGATTTCATCAACTATATAGTTGTTCATGTGATAACCCACTGAAAGCTCTTTTCCCCCCTTCTCTGATGCGTACATACTTTTGGGGTCTAACTAATTTAAATTGTGCTTTTATTCTCACTTTGGTGTAAAATTGTAAGATTAATTTGGATTTGCGCCTTAGTATTTAACTTTGGGGTTAAAATTGTCTCATCAAAGGGGATTCCATCCTAGGGTTCGAAGGTTAGTATTATGAATTAGTTACCATTATATAAAAAAAAGGGTTAGTATTACTATGAATTATCACATGGATTGAGAGATGCACTAGTGCTACGTATAAAGCATTATTGTACGGGAAAAAGAATCATTTAAAGATAAAATATTTAATTGTGTATGACTGAATTTTTTTATTTCGATATATGTAGTGTTCGTATCTAAGGCTCTTCTCTCAAAAGTTCGTTAAGAATATTAATGTTAAAATTCAAAATGAACTAAATATTTACAAAGGAAAACTATGCTTTCTATTCTCGTATTACAAAGGGTCTATTTTTATAGAATTTCAAATCATGATTTGAAATCAAATTAATTTGAAGTTAAAATTTTGTTTGGACATACCATTTGCATTTCTAAAGTTATATTTTTCCCCTCATAAACATGAAAGAAATTTTTGCCAGATTGCCCCTATCTCTGGGTTGTCTTTAATTTTTGCCTGCTTATCTAATGAAAACTTGTGGATCAGAGATCTATTTATATGACCTAATTTGCTCGGTATAAGTTAAGAGAATTTGTACCTCATTGTGCATAAATTTTGTAGGAGTTAAAAGTTATGCAACATATTGTGTAGTATTTTTGTTATCTAATGTACAACAGACGTTTTGAGAATTTTTGCCTCTTATGACGAAAATTCTATAGGATCAAGTGAGTTTTGAAGTTGAATTTTTGTTTCTTACATCACAAGTGTGGAGGAATTAAGTTATTCTTTCTATGACATAATTTGTTGTTTATGAAACAACTTTTTCCTCAAACGCAAGTTTGGTAGGAATTAAGTTAGGTAGTATGACATAACTTGTGATATGTTATGATAGAAAATATAAATTTAAGTTTAGCAAAAATTGTTTGTCATTTTGATGGTGGAGGTATTTTTGGTGATTTATTTTTTATTTAAAGTGTTGAAGGCAAAAATTAAAAACTAATCTCAAAATAAGGGTATCTATGTGAATGACTCAACATGAAATCCCAAATATTTCTGAAAACTATTAAATCTTTTTCAACTCTAATATAATCTTACTAGCTGTGCAAATTATAGTTCATTACAAGATGTTGAATTATTCTAAAGCTTTGTATTAATGAACTACACTTCTTTGTGTTTTTTTTTTATGAATAATTTTTTTGTGATCATAAACTTTCAAATACATATAATTTAATAAATATTTACTGGTTCAAACAACAAAATACATTACTTTCACAAAATACACAACAATAATTTCACCGATAAATTTGAAAAGAATATAATGTACTAGACCTTATTCGAGGGAGAATAAAAAGATCATTTCTGATAACTAAATATATCTACCATGATATTTTTATAGTAACTATTACGAGAGTATGTCATGAATTAGAAACTTAAAATAAAAAATTTCTCAACAGATGTTAAATTTGGAGGGGTCAAACCTCCTGTAGAACTTTTGGCATGGAGCAGTTAGACACGTTGTGTTCCGGATCATAGAGCGCGAATAGTGGTACGCAGAGTTGCATTATTAACTTGAAAGAAATGGAATCCACGACGAAATTACAAAAAAGTTAGGTGATGGACCACACAACAGATAAAAAAAAAAAAAGAGAGACCAGAAAGAAGAAAAAGAAGGTTCTCTACTTCCGCGTAAATGCCGTGTCTGACAAAACGCGTAACATATTGATGACCAGCCTCTTCAGCTAAACATAATCATCTCACCAAAAGCAATATGGAACCATAATTACTAATCTCATATGGAATAAATAAAGGCATAAAATAGAGTGTTTTTAAATTTGATCTTAAACTTATTTATGTATGTTATTAATTTGCGATATCCATATAGAAATACTTAAATTTGTATAAAATTTAACAAATAAATCTATAAGTCATACGTGACGTCTTATATGTAATTTGTTGTGTGTTTACTTATTTAATATTATACAAATTTAAATGCCCAATTGTGCATATCAAAAGTTGAAGCATATAAATATCAGATAAAATCAAGTTAAATAACACATTTATATATTACTATGTTGTAAATAAATAAAATTTTCTTATTGTTAATGTTTATAGTTTTAAATCATCATCTAAAAATTTGTGGTCCGTTTGGATATGCGGTACAATTCATATTGAATGTGTAACATTAATTCAAATTATGATTTTATATTACATGTCTAAATGACTACCTAATATTCAAATATCTCCATCTCCTACTAACAAATATTTATAACTTTTTAAGTTTTACTGAACTTAAAATCATAATTTTAAATTACATAATTAAATGTGTATTTTTTAAATCATATGTCCAAATTCCTTCAAATATCTCTGTCAACCTAATAACATATATTCATAATTTCGCAAGTCTATCAAACAAAAACATGTTAGTAATATAATAGGAGTTAGAAATATCACATCATTAATTGGTTTTAGAGCATTGACCCCACAATTCCATTGACCCGGTCCGTGTTTGATCAACTATGCCATAAAACAAGGAATAAAAATTGAAAATGTAGTGATTAACACAGCTTATTTCTTCATGTCCATTGGCCATCAAACCTCAACACTTTCTCTCCCCCAAAATTCGGATCCTTCTTCTTCCCTCTCTGAATTCTTCATCCATTTTTGTTTGTATCGATAAAGCTTCAATTTCCCCTAAATTTGTAGGTTTGTTCTTGCACCAAACTCCTCCATTTCGTTTCAGTTTCTACACAATGTGTGGGAACCTTCCTACTCCCTTTTAACTCTTTCCACTTTTTTTCCTTCTTTTTTTTTTTCACCGCGTAGGACAGACAGGTTTTTGTACTTTGTTTGAACCCTCTAAAGTTCATTCTGTATATATATATGTATTTCATTGTTTTGTAAACAGAGAAATTAAGAACAAGTATGGAAAGCTATTTGAATGAAAATTTTGGAGATGTGAAGCCGAAGCATTCCTCGGAGGAAGTGCTGAAGCGATGGAGGAGCCTTTGTGGTGTTGTCAAGAACCCTAAACGTCGGTTTCGTTTCACTGCTAATTTATCCAAGCGTTATGAGGCTGCTGCAATGCGACGTACTAATCATGTACTTCCCCTTCTCTCTCATTTTCCTCTTTCTGTTTTTCAGTTCACCTGGACGTAAATGGTAAAGTTAGTGTCATGTGACTAGGAGGTTACGGTTCAAGCTGTACAAATAACCTTTTGTAGAAATGCTTTCATATTACTTGACCTTGTACAATCCCTCTAACAAAGTTTAATTAGATGTGTATTGTATTAAACTAATTTTATTGTTGATGTTTTGAAACTCTAAATTTATTTTTGTATGTAATTATTTAATATTGAGGATAAAAACAGAAAAATATAATAAAATTTGATTTTGTAAATTGAACAAGTAAATTAAAACAACTATTTTTAGTGTGTGCTAAGTAATATGAAGCGGAGGGACTAGCTTTTCTTTGTGTCTGCTGAAATTTGAACCCTGATCTCTCATGAGTTCCACCATGACTATGTGTGAGCATAATTGGTTGAATATTCGAAGAAGAAAAGGGCTTAGAAAGAATGATAATAAAAATAGTCAAATTACTACATGAATTACTCATATTGATATGTATAATTCATGTAACCTATCTCAAGTACTAGTTTTTTCAAAGAATGATGATAAAAAAATAAATAATCAAAGCTTTCAGTAGACCTGCTGACTTTTTTCTTCCAGTGTCAATATTTATCTGTAGTCTTCACTTCTGTTCCTGTTCCAATCAGCTTTATTCGTGCTGTTGGACTTGCCTCACCTTTTACATACAACATATTGTTATCATTCCTCCTATAGCATGGATCTTTTCAGGAGGAAATTCTACCATGAACAATGTATAAAGCTGTTATTGTTTGATGGGATCATATTCTTGTTTGTCACTTCTTCTTGAAGCAGTTCCACTTGGTAATGTCATTTTAAGGAAGAATAATTCTCTTGCCTCATTTTATGCGACTGATAGTATTGAATTGGGGATGCATTTGAATTTACAACAACATGGTGATTGGATTGAGTTGGGATGCATTTAGATTTGCTTCACCAATTTCATATGGTAAAACCAGGTTAATGTGGCTAAGCCTTCTTTTTTATGTGTTACAGGAGAAACTGAGGGTAGCAGTTCTGGTTTCAAAGGCTGCATTTCAGTTTATACAAGGTGAATATATAATTTCTTTCTTTCTTTCTGTTTAATTTCCTTTTTAAGATGTTCTTAGATTAATTCTTCGAAATGGCAGGCATGCAACCAAGTGATTACAGTGTCCCAAAGGAAGTTGAAGACGCCGGTTTTCAAATTGACGCTGACGAGCTAGGATCTGTTGTTGAAAGCCATGATCTGAAGAAAGTCAAATTTCATGGAGGAGTGGATGGGATTGCAAATAAGCTGGCCACCTCAAGTACCGATGGGCTTTCTACTAATAATGAAACTGCCCTAATTCGCAGACAGGAACTTTTTGGAGTTAACAAATTCCAAGAAAGTGAAGCTCGGAGCTTTTGGTTGTTTGTCTGGGAAGCTCTTCAAGACATGACTCTCATGATCCTTGGTGCGTGTGCTTTTGTTTCTCTGATTGTTGGAATTGTAATGGAGGGATGGCCTGTAGGGGCCCATGATGGTCTTGGTATTGTAGCTAGTATTTTGCTGGTGGTCTTTGTTACAGCAACAAGTGATTATCGTCAATCCTTGCAGTTCAGAGACCTTGACAAAGAGAAGAAGAAGATATCTATCCAGGTTACTAGGAACGGATACAGACAAAAGATGTCCATATATGATCTAGTTCCTGGCGATATAGTTCATCTTGCAATAGGAGATCAAGTCCCTGCAGATGGACTCTTTCTTTCAGGATTTTCTGTTTTAATTGATGAATCCAGCTTGACTGGAGAAAGTGAGCCAGTAATGGTCAATGCTCAAAATCCTTTTCTTCTTTCTGGAACCAAGGTCCAAGATGGTTCTTGCAAGATGTTGGTTACAACAGTTGGGATGAGGACTCAATGGGGAAAACTGATAGCAACTCTCAGTGAAGGCGGTGATGATGAAACTCCATTACAGGTTAAACTGAATGGAGTGGCAACAATCATTGGAAAGATAGGCCTTTTCTTTGCTGTTGTGACTTTTGCAGTACTCTTGCAAAAAATGTTTGGCCGAAAACTGCTAGAGGGATCCCACTGGAGCTGGTCTGGGGAAGAAGCTAGGGAAGTCTTGGAATACTTTGCCATTGCAGTTACCATTGTGGTTGTTGCAGTTCCTGAGGGACTTCCCCTGGCTGTGACCTTAAGCCTTGCTTTTGCCATGAAAAAGATGATGAATGATAAAGCACTTGTCCGCAATCTAGCAGCTTGTGAGACAATGGGATCAGCTACAACCATCTGTAGTGACAAAACTGGCACTCTAACAACCAACCGCATGACTGTAGTGAAAACATGCTTCTGTATGAATGTCAAAGATGTGAGCAAACCAGGTGATGCATCTGCACTTTGTTCTGAAATGCCAAATTCTGTGCTCAAAACTTTGCTGCAGTCGATTTTTAACAACACAAGTGGAGAAGTTGTAGCTACCAAGGGCAAGAAGCGTGAGATGTTGGGAACCCCAACTGAGACTGCTATATTGGAGTTTGGTTTAGCACTTGGTGGAGATTTTCAAGCAGAACGACAAGCAGGAAAGCTCGTAAAAATTGAACCGTTCAACTCTACTAAGAAGCTGATGGGTGTGGTGCTTGAGCTTCCTGAAGGAGGTTTAAGAGCTCATACCAAAGGTGCTTCAGAAATTATTTTGGCTGCCTGTGACAAAGTAGTCAACTCAAATGGTGACGTTGTTTCCATGGATGAAACAATAAGAAATAATCTTAATGCCACCATTGAGCAGTTTGCTACTGAAGCTCTTCGTACCTTGTGTCTTGCCTATATGGATCTGGAAAATGGATTCTCTCCTGATGATGCTATTCCACTCTCTGGGTACACTTGCATAGGAATTGTAGGTATAAAGGATCCCGTTCGTCCTGGAGTCAAGGAGTCTGTTGCACTTTGTCGTTCGGCAGGCGTGACTGTTCGGATGGTCACTGGAGATAACATTAATACTGCAAAAGCCATAGCTAGGGAATGTGGTATACTGACAGATGATGGTATCGCTATTGAAGGACCAGTTTTCCGGGAAATGAGTCAAGAGGAAATGCTTAAAGTGATTCCCAAAATTCAGGTACTGTAGTCATTTTTCGTTTGTTAGAGAATGAAGTCGTTATTGCAGTGAAGTCTTCTGGAAAAGTTCCAACCTAGTTGTGGTTTCTCATTAAAGAATACACTCTTTTTACTTCTTCAGGTGATGGCTAGGTCTTCTCCACTAGACAAGCACACATTGGTAAAGCAATTGCGGACAACATTCAATGAAGTTGTTGCAGTCACTGGTGATGGGACCAATGATGCTCCTGCACTTCATGAAGCAGATATTGGACTTGCAATGGGAATCGCTGGAACTGAGGTGAATACAATGATTTCATTCCTTTTAGTTCATTTTAACCACAATCCCTTGTCTGGATTCTTTATGAAGTACCAAATTCTCATTGCATGAGATGGTTACATGCACAATCAGTTTGAGAACTATAAGTATGGTAGGACTGTAAATACGAAGCAGGAGAATTAAGTCACTACGTGCTTTTGCATTTATACTGTCTGGATCATGTTTTTAAATAGGTTATGCTTCTAATGCTCGCAACAACTGCCCCAGAATATTTTGTTTTCCTAGTGAGGAAATTAAAGGACTATTACCTGATAAATAAATTTCATGAAAAATAAGATGGAACTATGCATGTGTCTTGGGGGGAAAACAGAAAGGAAAAGAATTATGTCTCACTTAGCTGTTCAGCTTCTAAGACCACTGATTCTATAGTGCAAATTTTTCCAGATAACACAATTAGATTGAGACGTAACATCATTGACCTTCCCCTGACTTTTGGTTTCAGGTTGCCAAAGAGAGTGCTGATGTTATCATACTGGATGACAACTTCTCCACAATTGTTACCGTAGCCAAATGGGGACGCTCAGTCTACATAAATATTCAGAAATTTGTTCAGTTTCAGCTGACTGTTAATATTGTTGCTTTGGTAGTTAACTTCGCTTCAGCTTGTGTGACAGGTCAGGAACCCTTTTCCTCTTGTTCTACCATTCTTTTAACTGTTTTTCAGTTTAGTCATATTTTCTGAATAGCCAATCAAAATGCATTCTTTTTGCTCATTCCTATGTTTTTTTGCGAACTATGCTTCAGGAAGCGCTCCCCTTACTGCTGTTCAACTTCTGTGGGTCAACATGATTATGGATACCTTAGGAGCACTTGCTTTAGCAACAGAACCCCCTAATGACGAACTAATGAAAAGAGCACCAGTAGGGAGGAAAGGAAACTTTATCAGCAACGTCATGTGGAGAAATATCTTGGGCCAATCTTTATATCAGTTCTTAGTTATATGGTTCCTACAAGTATATGGGAAAACAATATTTCGTCTTGATGGCCCGGATGCTAACCTTACCCTCAACACAATTATTTTCAACTCGTTCGTCTTCTGCCAGGTAAATTATAAACATTTTAAAAGTTTAGTGAAATTGTTTGGTTTCTAGTACCAAGTATGGTTCGGGGACAAACCTCATTGGTTTACCTGACACATTTTTCTGGTTCTAAATGCAGCTTTTCAATGAAGTGAACTCCCGAGAGATGGAAAAAATTGAGGTTTGGGAAGGCATACTGGATAACTATGTATTTGTGACAGTTATCGGTGTAACTCTCTTCTTCCAAATCATAATCATCGAATACCTGGGGACATTTGCCAACACCACTCCCCTCTCATTTGCTCAATGGTTCGTAAGTGTATTTTTCGGGTTCTTGGGCATGCCAATTGCTGTACACTTGAAAAAGATGAAGATATGAAGTCCATAGTGTTGTCATATCTTTTGTACAATCACTTGAAGGAGGAGCTGTTAATAGTAACTCACTCTATGTGGTAGCAAAATGACCTCTTCGGCTCAACTGGGAGGAAAAGAAGTAACAAATCTTGGTCCATTGTAACATCACTAACACAGTTGTAAGATACCAATTTTTTTCTTCTATTTCCCTGTTTTTTCTTTGTATTGAAGAAACAAAAGGAGGTAAATCTGTTTCTTAGGATATCATGCTCAAACTTGTAAAGCAATTTCTTGTAGTTAACTTCAATTTCAGTGCATAGAAACAAACAGTGCTGCTATGACTAATCAGAAATTACTCAGTAGTCAATGATACTATAGGAGTATATATATACTCTTATAGTATCATTGACTAATGAGTAATTTCTGAACAAGAAACCCTAATGATATCATAAAATATATATGATACCACAATGATGTACATATACTTTTATAATATCATTGACTAATGAGTAATTTCTGAATAAGAAACCACCAATACAATATGTATATATATGCTGATTTAGTATCAAGTTAAGAAAAATTATCAGCTTTAATGATACCAATACAATATATGATATTGATTTAGTATCAGTTTAAGCCAAAATTATCACCATACCAATACATTATATGATATTGATTTAATATATCAGTTAAATGAAAATTATTAGCCTTAATGAATGGGAGGTATGGGCTGTAATTATTTATGAGAGAATGTGTATTTCAAAAATTACTTTGGGTTTGCGTATGAACTTGTAATTATTTTAGATTTTATGGCTCATATAGTTTTCCCTTTTTTTAATGGGAAAATTACATGAGATGACAAACATCCCTTAGTTATTAGTTAATAAGGGTATAGTTTGATTTATTTACTGTCGGTAAATATAGTTTTAAATTTTTGCCATAATTACTGGGACCCACCACCTCTTTGTATACCGAATCGTTGCTTTTCTATAAAATTTTATACAAAATCATTTTTATCTCTCCCATCCTCATCCCCTATCTTTCTCCTAAAATCACTCTTCCACTTCTAAGTTGAATTTCAAATTCCACATTCTCCCCTCAATTGTGTTTCCACTTTTCGCAGGTAACCGCCAAAATCATGGGTGGATCTATTTTTTCCATTTTCAACAATTGTATATGTATTGTTTGTTAGTTTTTTGATTATTTTTTTTTAAAAAAAATTTGTTCTCCTTATCAGATAACAACAGTATGGATGATTCCTCTCCATCTGTGAGGATTACTAGAGGTACGTCATTCTTTGTCAAAGTTGTTGAAAATTCACCGTCGTTTTCAATCGGATTAACTCAAGATTTTGGGGTCAATGCAGAATCTGTGGCAAAAGCTAAACAAGTTCAAGTTGAAAAATATATTGAAGAATTGAGATCTAAGAAAAAAAATGACCCAATTGAAATTCGGAAAGTCATCAATATTGCGAAGGCTAGCGGCATTAAAATTGTTGAAGGAGGAAGTATGAGAAAAATCTTAAACAGTGATTCAAAGGACATTGAATCTGCTTCATCAGATCTGGATAAACCTGAAGAACATCAGGAACATCAGGTGTTGGCTTAAAAGAAAATTCTAGATAGATATTTGATATCGTTACTTATGTACAAATATACATATAGTATTCTGATTAAATCATATTTGTATATAGACATATGTATATCAAATATTTCATGTTGCCCAACTTTTTTCCTATTTTTGTTTGTATATTTGGTTAGTTATACAAAAGTTACTTGAATTACTTATTTGTATATTTGGTTAATTATACAAAAGCTACTTGAATTATAAGTACAATTTCATGCCTAAATTACATTGTATAGTGTAATTTGTATATTCAAATAGTTATATACAAATTATTTGAAGTTATGTATAGTGTTAGTTGTATAGTAATAGTTATATATAATATTGATTGAGACAATTGTATATTTTTTATACAATGGAATTACAAATATAAATACAGTTTATTTATATAATTTTTTAATTTTGTATAAAATACCGTGATTATATATAGCACTTTATTGAAATATTGTTTATCTTCATTTTTGTATAGGGAGTTAGATTTATGTGCAAACACAAGATATGAACATGATATTATATACAAACATTAAAGAGCTATATATACAAACAGACTACAACACACTCTTTTGTATATAGACAGTACACAATTTTTGTCTACAAACATATTTCAGCACCATATTTTTATCGAATCATTCACGATTACCATATATACAACTGACAGATAAATTTTATACAATTAGTTTAATCAATAATAATAATAAAAAATAACAGGAATTTACAAATGCACATATACAAAATTATAGTAACTTATAAAATTTCATAGATATATACAAAAAAAAATACGAACATGATAAAATATACAAACATTACATAATTATATATACAAACAGACTACACCAAAAATTTGAAAAAACTACATCACACTATTTTTTATGAAACAAGCACGAATGTCATATATACAATTTTCTTATTAATCTGTTGCTTCAGTCATTCGAGGAAACAAATTTGTATTGTCTTTCTGTCGTTATGGAATTTGTTTTTGGAAAAATATTTGATTTTGAACGTTTAGCTTAAATCATGGGATTATGTAAATTTTTGTTACCGTATTTAGCGTTATTGTTGCCATTCACTGAAAAAAAGTAAAAACTTGTATAAATTAAAATAAAAAAAAAAATTATACAAATTTAAAGCTACCTAACAAACTAAACTATGCCCATGAAATGTAATTATGTAAACTATACCCATGAAATGTAATTATGTAAACTATACCCATGAAATATTATTTCATAAAATCTGTTTGTCATATATGAAATTTTCCCTTTTTTAATCCAGTACAACTAAAACACACTTTTTTAATTTATTCTTTAAATCTTTTAATTATTTTAAAAAAATATCCAACTCAATTTATGTTTTTGAATTTAAAATGATTACAATTGTCTTTTATCGTTAAGCACGTTTTGACTTCTTTTCTATAGAAAAAATTATTTCTAAAAATGAAAAATTAATTACAATTATCTTTTACAGTCAAGCAATTTTAATATTTATTATTATTAAAACATTATCACTTTCAAAATTCGTTTTTCTTATAAATGAGATATGGTCACAGAGAATAGTGAGCTTTGAATTTAGATTTTATTAAAATAAGACATTATCTATTTGTCTCATTATTGTCTACTTTTGTTCTATGTAATTACTGATTCTTTAATCATTTCAATTCCATTTAAGCACCCCAAATTAGATCAATAGTCGAAAGAGATGTTGAGATTGATTTTAGTTTTACATATTTAGATTAATAACAAGCTTCTTAAAGTTGTTAAGGCATTGATATCATTACGATAATGTGAAATCGGGGTTGGATTTTATTTGGCGTGGAAATAATACGTAAGGTCAAGCTTTTCAATGTACACAACAATTATGTATATAAGGATCAATATGGGTAAGTTTTTATGTCCTTGATTTCATATTTCTTTTATTATAAGGTAGAATTAATATTAAAATTATTATTTTATTAAAAATAATTAAATTTAATGTACTCAAACAAACAATACAATAAATTATCAAAAAATATTTCTTTAATATTTACCGCACATTGCGCGGGTACTAGTATAGAAATAATAGAAAAGAAATTACCACCATATTCATATTCTCTTTTTCTTCTACTCGATTAACTCACACCGAATGTCATATACTCTTATTCTCCTCATTCATAAACCTAATTAAATCTCAAATCTTTTTGATTAAATCTCATTTTTTGGTTATAGAAAAGTATGGGTGCTTATGATTGGATAAAACGAGATGTAGAAGTTTGATTAGTCGATGATACATTAAAAATCTGGTTCGTTACAACTTATATATCGATGATATACTGAAAAACTGGATTTGTTACATATTAAAAAACCACATATTTCTTATGTCAAATCCAGTGGGTAGAGCAATCCACGAAGTTGAAAAGCAGATGAATGATTTTTTCTATTTTCTTTTGATACAAGTATTTTCTTCTAAATTTTTCTTTCCGAAATTGTGTTTACTACGACATACTCTCAGTGCTAGACGGAAAATTTTATGTGATGTGTTACTATATGCCAAGCAAGAAGAAGAGTGACATAATCATGCAAAATTAAGAAAATATGTCAAGATTTTTCAAATGTCTTAAATATAAATGACGTTAAAGCCCAATCTGCATAAAAAAATTAAATGAAGTACTTCAAATAGAAAGATTTTCCCTTCTTCAAATTCTTATTCATAATTTTCATAGAGAAAGATAGATCAAGAGTCTTTTTGCATCATATCAAAGAAACTTTGATCAGAATAAATGACATCATTAAAAAAATTCATTGCCTGCTAAGAGATGGCCAAATAAGCATAAGAAAAAAAAAACCAAAATATAAAGAATATGTTAAATATATATATATATATATATATATATAGTGGTGTACGCAGAATTTTTTCTAAGCGGTGTCACCATTAAAGGGACAAGAATGGCTCAAGAAGAAAATCAATGAAGATTTTGCTTTAGGCCTCCAAAACTTCGAGGTCCCATTAATAGTGAATTTTATGAAAATATATTTTTCTTAAAAATATAAAATTTTGATTATTTTAAAAAATAAAATAAAAATTGTCTACTCTTTTAATTAGATAATATATTAAATTTTAAATTAAATCATTCACATCTTCATATTATTAAATAAAGTTTTGTACAACATTATTCAACATGAAATTGTATTGCAAATAAATGATTATAATCTTTTAAAAGAATGAAAAAAGGAACATATGATCTTGTTGGAATGGACCTTGTTGAAGATATGATTTCCTTTTGATCATTTGGATGATATTTTCGAATACATAATTTTTCCATCAATCGGCAAAGAACTTAAATCAATTCCTTCACTTCGTTTTTTTTTTTGACTCATTAGCTTGTTCTTCCAAGTTAGTTGAAGCTTGAGTCGTTAAAATTGACTTTGAACGACTGTAATTTTTTTTACAATAATAACTCTCTATTAAATTTAGATTAATTTAAACTTATATGATGTTATATGCACATTAGTAAATTGCAGACAATTTTAATCAATGAATTCTAAATTTTTTCATTGTAACAAGGAAATAATAAAAAATAAAATTATTATTATGAACAAATAAAAATAAAAATTCAAGCACATAATAAAAAAAATAGAATAGCAAAAAAATACTAACATGGAGATTCGAGATGTCAAATAACAATGATTGATGAGCACGAAGAGAAAAAATTGAACAAACTCACAAGTCAGAAATATATAAATACAAGGATTTAAGGAGTCAACACTATTTTTATTTAACTATAATTCTAATTGATGAAGGACTCAAAGATTTTGAGTTTTATTTTAATTCTAAAAAAATATATAAAAAAATAAGATTTTGAATGAATTAGAGTGGGTCGGTAGATTTTTATTGAAGGGGACCTATTGTTTTGAATTTAAAACAAAAAATTAATAAATTTAAGAAAAGAAAAAATAAAACATGAAAAAAATGGAGAAAAACGAAGCACCTTATGGGATCAAACTCGAGACCTTGCGCCACACCTGCGGCGCCTTTACCATCTAAGCTAGGAGCATTTTGATATAAGCACTGTCCTTTCAATTGTTTTAAAGCTTATTTTTTATTTTTTATTTTTCTTATATAGATATATTCCGTAAAAAAATTCGACGAAGCCATGTCACGTGACACACCTTAGATATTGGTGAATCCGCCCCTATATATTATTACCCTATTATATAAGCCATTAAGAATAGGACAAACACATCAATACGACATTGTACAAAAAGCTATTTGAATTGTACCTAAAACTTGGGCTTTTTTAATTAGATATAATAGTATTTACCCTTCTACATATAATGAACACTTGTCTAATTCAAAATGTCCTTAAACACGTATCGATCTAATAATTTTTGAAGGGGTATATTTGTCACTTTAACCACATAAGCTCCATCTTCTCCAAAAAAAACCACAGTTGTTGTTCTCTTCTCCTTCCATTCTCAAGCTTCTTCATTTATTCATCGGTATGGATATGAATTTCTATGCACTTTTACTCTGTTTGTTTTAGGATTTTTTTTAATTTTCTTGAATTTTATAGGAACTTCAGTTTCATGGTAACTGATTTATTATTTTATGCATGTTATTTTTGAATCTTTGACATCAAATTTCGTAACAACCAAAATTATGGTATTACTTTCACTTTGTTCATCGGCTAATTGATGTTAGATTCTATTGTTTTGTTCTTCTACTTCTTCTTTTAGTTGTTTTCGTACATGCATGTGCTCAACTGTCACTCATTGTGTTGTTGTTTTATTTAGTTATTATTTTAGGATTTATTTTTGGTGTGCAAATCAAGTTTTCATTTCTTTTCATTGAATATATCGAAAGAAGTTTGTATTTTTAAATTATTCATATTGTGAAAAGGCAGAGAATTTTGGTTTATTTGACAAAAGATAAATTTATGTGTTCTTGTTCGTACAAATTTATATATGTGATAAGTTTTTTGTTAGAATTATCACAAGGTACAAGTATGATCTTTCGAAAGTCATTTAAGAACTTCAACTAATTAGCGCCGTAAAATGTTAGCTTTTTCCCTTCTTCTGGATCTCTCTAAATGGTTTTGTATTTTAAGTTTTTTTTTTGTTTTTTTTTACTTGTTTTTGTTTTCTTTTCTATTATGCATATAGTTGATTGTGATATTAATTATTATTATTTTTGTAAAATGGTGATTATTGATGACACAAATTTATTTTTATTAGATTTTGAATTTGACAATCGCCTTCCCCATGTGTATGGTAAATACATATTAATTATAATATATTCGTGATTACATATGAATGAAGCCGGAAGGGAAATAAGGAATCGAAACAAAAAGCCTTAAGAATACGTAGAATCGTCAAATGAGCTTTACATAAGCCTCCTTATAGGTGAATTGATACTCAGAAGGTTGAAATGCAGGTATCTTTATGAGAAAATCATATATTAAGAGTAAAAAAAATTACCCTTTCGTCTACTTTCTCAAACACTTGTAAGGTTTTCATAAGTATTGAACATGTTTGAGGACGAACAATGCATTAAACTGTTATAAAATCCTTACAAAGTATGCTCTACGTTTGGCATCTACTGAATAAGCATAGTCTCTTCCTCTTTCTACTAAACTATTGTTGTAAACTTCAAGGTCCAAGTGTTGTTCATGTTTATTACACACTAATTAATCTTCTCCAAGTTCTTTTGTTTCCAAATTAAGTAATGTGTCAGCTAACTACTCTCCAGATCAAGTGTGGATAAAATTGTTATTGAAAAGAGAGGGACAACAAAACGAAAAGTGGGATAAGAGGTACAACCAAAATGGACGGGGAAGCGACATAAATTGGAGCACATGTAACGATAAGACGAAAAAAAGGTCCTTCTATATGACTTTTTGTCAATTTAAATTTACGGATACGTCACTTAATCTATATATCAATTTCGTCCCAAAAAAATTATTTTGTTTAGGATTAACAGATACCCAATATAATGGCCACATAATTTACATGGCCATTTTAAGTTCAATTTGCTTATTTCACATGATTAATGATATTTTTATCCTGGCTGGGATTGAAATTATGCTTTATGTCTCCCTATGGTTAGACAAATGTCATGTGAAGTATTCATGTAACAAGTTATGCAAGTAACATACGAAATAAGCTAAGCTATAGGTGACCTATTGCTCTATCTCGCTATGGTGTTCAATGTATTTTTAGATGATTGTTTTTGTGCCTATAGAAGAAGGAATACTTGGACCTTCGCAGTCTCTCTGACTTTCCATTAACTTACAGGCTGAGTTGGCTGCACTTATGTACAAAAAAAGTCGTCTTGTTCGTGTGCGTGGTCCTGGTGGATGTTATGATTTTGGTGTAGCTGGAGAAGCTGAAGTAGTTAGTGCTAGAGGGTAATTTTATTGTTTACTGGCTTGATCTCTACTGAAGGATGCATTTGGAAGTTCAAAGAATTGATTTTTTGGCAGAGTTGTCCACTTTTCAGTTATAAGTTATATGTTTACTGTAACTAAGATGATTGCTGAAGTTTAAGAAATTTCAGTTACTACTGCTAGATTTTTTGAAGTATGCCATTTTCACTTGCAGGAGAGGAAGTGGGGGACATGATTTCATTAGTGGTGCTGGAGAGACAGAATTGCAGCTTCAAAGGTGAAGGTTTGTTACTGACCCTGATGTACTATAATTTTGTTAAATATTTTTTGTTGATAGATAAAACTGGAAAGGTTTTAATCTCTCAGTTGATCATGTAGAGAACTTCTTATGTTAGAGAACTCTAAGTTATTAGTTATATGAATGAAACTGGTCAAAATCGAGTGAAATAAACATTGAGGATGCATTTATCCAGCCTCCCAATCCAACTAGCTTGCCGTTGAGGCATAGTTGTTCTTATTATTTTTTTAGGGAAAGCGGGAAAACAAACTTTTTCTCAAGTCAGCTAATAATTGATTATGCATGTTTTTGTGTACGCAACTCTATTTATGATTCATGCATTTTTTTTACGAAACTTTGCTTTTAGTGTTACAATGGTTCTTTCTCCTTTAGGTTGCTAATCTTTCTACTGTGTCTTTCCTTTTAAGTTCTTTCACATTGCGAAAGAGCTTTTTCCTATAAATTTCACCTTAATGTTTTTTGTTCTCCTCGACAGATTGAAATTTTCCATGTGGAGGCCCAAATGATAACTTCACATGACCTGCAGAAGTTTTGTATGCTTGAGTGTTTAGGATGTAAGCAGAAAAAGCTTATAAAAGACAAAAAGGAGTTTGAATGCACATCGCACCATCAACAGACAACATTAGTGCCCCGGTAATATATTTTTTTCGTATAGATTTCATTACAACAGAATATATCGCTATCATATGGCTGAAGACACATTCACATTAACTAAACAATATCAGTTCTGAATTATATAACTTTGTATTACTTGCGGTTAATATGTTGTGAATACTTGATTGACTTGATTGTATTACTTCCGTTGATATGTGTTGATATTTGATCACTTTATTTTACTTATTATTGAAACAAATACATTGATAGAGTAGATGAGAGTAAGTAGTAAACACCTTTTATATTTAACTGATTTGTGCGACTCCACATGTTGAATGAATACTATATATCTTTCCTCACCATGATTGCAATTACCTTTCAAAGTGACCTGATCGATGGTAGTGGGTCGATATCAGCCTTAATTTCTGGAAATCTGGCTGAAAAAATGGTCTCCATGAAAACTGAACACATATTTGACATAACTTGCGTCGAGGTTACCCTTTATTTAAATGTATTAGTATAATTTATATATGTTTTTAATTTACTAATACTGCAAAGTTGTCCAACCAACTTCATTTGAATCATATATTTTAATTAAACCTAAGAACCACCTATTTTCATTTCCAGAAGCAACTTCTACTCATTAACCATGTCCAAGGCATGGATAGACTCTTCTGAATTCAACTACAAAAGTTATCCTGGAGAAGCTCCAATGTCATGAACATCACTTTATCAATACTATCATACATAGAAAAAGAACTCATATTTCCACCAACAGTTAATGAGAGAAACATCAAAGGTCAAGCCTTTAAGCACAAGTCAGATATTGTTGGAATCATCTGATGCTCTACCCGAATCTTCAAGCTATAGGTTCAAAATTGAATCATCCGCACCAGTAAAAGGGCTAAAAAAGATTGGTCTACTTAGGTACCTACAATTGAGCACTCTTTTTAAATTGACTAGATTGAAATATAATGCAACTTATATTCTCTTTTCATATAGTTTGACTTCTCTGCATTGTCTATGATTGCAGGAAGTATCTTCCTTATTTTTGTTACTTTTGGTGACTGCAAAGGAAACTTTTGGGGATTATCATATGGTATAACTATACTCAGTAAGGAGACCCATCACACAGAACTAATAAATATGTTATTCAACTAATTTTTTGTTGCTTACCCAGGTTGGTAGATCAAACTGTTTAAGTTGATAAAATTCAAATTCTAGCAGCACATGCATGTTTTTTATCTTGATATTCACAGGGTATTTATTAGCTATTAGTGTTTGTTATTAGATATTTATCTAAAGGTAGCAAGTGCCCATACTGTCGCTATGAGGACTTCTATTTAAGAGGTAGTCAACCTCACTAAAATTTATCTTGAATCTAGATTTTTGGTTTGAACTTCTGATTTTCTTACATGTAAGACAATATTTATATCTCTTTAGCTTAAAAGTTTTTGATAAAGATACTTGGTACATGCATCAGAATGCTGTTGTTTCATATTTATAGCTGGGTAAATTAGCATTTACATTTTTGGGATAAAATCACTTCTAAGAGGAGTCGTCTCTGTCATTAACTAAAATTTTATGTACATTGTTTTTAGGATGAATTTACGCTTGCTACAAACTGCGGAGAAATCATGTAAAACTGGTTTACACAATCAAGAGCTACTTCATTTTATATTCTTCTGTCTTAGTGACTCAGTGTAGAGTATAATCAACGCTTGCTGCTTCAGTCATGCGCTTGATATCGAACAACCTTATCTTAATTTTTTGTAAGTTTTAATAGTTGTTGGCAGTGATTCAAGTTATTTTTGCCAACAACTTGATTTCCAGATTAGAAAATTGCAGTCCTGTCTTGGTGCTGAACTTCTGATAAAAATACATCGGACATTGCTATAATCTTACAAAATGTAAACGTTTGTTTCAATTTCAGGTACCTCCACATCTCTCCATGATGCCATTTTTGGAATGCAGAAGATTGGTTGCCAAGCATGAGCTTTTCTTCAAATTTTGAATTATCATAAGCTATGAGCAACAATGCTAGCAGACGATTTAACTGGACAACATACATCTGTTGTACATACGGTTAATATATAATAGTATTTTATTATTAAAGCATGTGTACTAACAGTATTATACTCAATACTCAATTGTTTTCCTTCTCATCGTAACTTACACCGAACTCAGCTCTAGCATTTCGATATTTTCTAATATGATTTTCAATTTCATGTCTTGCTAATTTGACGGTGTTGGGCCCGTACTCAGCATGAGCTATGCCTTTCTAGTATATATATATATAAGGCAGATGCAAAAGCCCAACATATGTATGATGAAAAAAAATGTACAATCAGGATTAGTTTCATTTAATTTTTAAAAATATTGAAAAGTTTATATCATTATTGGAGCTTGAAAATTATTCTAAATTAAATAAAATTATAAGTGAAGACTTTCACCCACAAGCCATGAATTATGGAAGCCTATTAAATGAAAGTTGAAAATTGTAAAATATTCTAAAAAAACATAATCAACTTTATTATTTACTATTCTAGGAGATATTAATTTCACGTTAGATTGAAGGGTGCACCCTAAAATTAAAGTGTACAACCAAGTTATCGGGACAAGCTTGAAGTGTAACTTATGTATTTTCTCTACCAAAATGTGCATATGCTTCATGTTCAAATGTTTCAAGGATCCTCGCATATGAATGATTTTCCTGATAATCTCTTCTGCATTTCGTGTTTTCTCTTGGAACACTCGACAATTCCTTTCGTGCCACCCACTCCCAGCAAGAGTCATACGATATATTTGAGCATTGATACTCTTGTGTGTTATTTCCCATTTCACCTGTCATATAATGTGTCACATGATGCCAAGATTTTTGTCCAAATAGCAGATACGTAAGGACACACAAAAAACAGATAATCAATATTCTCTTGATCACACACACAATAATGGATAAGTATCAGATTCAACACATCCCCAATTTGCATTGTAGTCTTTTATGCAGAGCCAAAAACAAGATAAATTTCCACTTTGGAGCTTCATATATACGAGCTTCCACCTTATTTGATTCTCCTCTCATTTTCTTATATATTTGAACTAATAGAATAAGACCTCATGCCAGCCTCTGTGAAGTATAGTTGTGCCTTTAAGATCCTTTGCCCCCATCCAAGAGGCTTGTTTAGGCTGCGGCCCGCCCCCATATATTGCAATGTTGCCCATAGTACGCGTGTATCCACACCACCCAAAGTTTATCTTCTTTATTTTTTTGCAAACATTCCATAAAAGCTAGCTTTATTCCATGTATAAACATCTAGGAAATTCAAACCCCCTGCTGATTTGGGAAAGAATTGTGTAGCAAATAAGACACTATTGATGAGTTGAGTCCTTCCAGCGTATGATAAGATTAATCTAGTTAGTGATCCTTCCTAGCATTTTATCAATGAGAGACTTACATTCGAGTCTCTTAGCACTGAGAGGTACCCAAATGATAAGAATCCTGACGCTTTCCTGGAAGCAAGCAAATATGTGTAATAAAAGTGTTGACAAATCGTACTTTACTTTGTAGAGTCTTCACAAGTCTAGTGAGGATCACCTTGCCTCACTCCTTTTTTTTGCAGGAAAGTCTAAAGAGTAGTTATTATGTCTCAAGTTTTGCCAAGTTCAAAAGTGTAATAAAAGTGTTGACGACAAAATGTTCGATATTTGACCACTACTATTTAAACATTTGCAACTTTAGTCTCATATATCTCAAATGATTCCAAAATGAATATATAAACAAAATAAAATTTGACCTTTGCTACCACATAAATTGAGATCCTAAAATTGAATATTTGTACACCCCGCTCTTAAACATAGTGATCTAAAATAATACGAAATCGAAACATTGGGTTCACTAGCCATTTGTTGGATTGATCTTTAAAGTTTAACCAAAACGTAATTCCAAAAGAATTACTTTTCAATGCAAACATATATTTTGAATAAAAATATCCTAAGTTAAAATTTCAAAAGGCTTCAATTTTTTTTTCTTCAATAGTTTAAAAATATATCAGTTTAGAATTTAGTAGTTTGAACGACACATCTCAAACTCCAGAAAAAATAATAACTGTATTCGTGAATTTTGAGCTATCATAATTTGAACTTTATGAACTTTTCGTGCAATTTTAAATTGCTACCGTTCGAATTTTATGTCAAAATGTTGCAGCTTGAACTCTAGCAGTTTAAAATTGCATGGAAAATATTTTAGCAGAAAATTTTAGAATTTGAAGTCTAGAGGTCTTTTGGTTTGACAACAAATATGCTGAGATTAGTTATCTTGATATTATATTTTTATTGATAATTTAATTTATTATATTAGAAATAACATGCATTGCATAATTTTCTAATAAAAGTTATTTTATTTACAGCGATACTCTCCGTATTAATTAGTAGAAGAAGGAATTGAGATATTTTTGTATTTTCATTATTTTATTATGGGACAACTAATTTTAATATTATTATTCCACCCTCTAACAAAAATAAGTTATTCCAATACTAATTATTAATTCTGGTATAACTTATTCTAGAATTAAAAATCAAATAGTGGATAAGGCAGTATTCCTTTCGATCCTTTTTACTTGTCTATTATATTAAAAATAGATGTTCTTTTTCGCTTATTCGATTTAGAAAATTAAAAAATAATTTATCCGTTAGTTCATAATTTACGCCTATTATTAAATATAGTCATTTATAAATGTGCAGTAATACATGTTAGACATGAAATTTGAATCACAAGCAGGTCATTCTTGTATATTATTTGAGAAAATACATAAAGTGATGCCTGAAGTTGTCCCGAATTTTAAAATAGACACCTTAATTATGCGTGTGTCACATTACCCTCTAAACAATTCTGAACTTATATCATTACATCATTTTTCGATCAATTCCAGAATTTATAAAGCAAGTGTTATCACACACCAATAATTACGTGACACGTGTTAATTTAATTTGAAATATATATTTTTTTATTTTAAGTTTTTCTTTATTTCTCTCTCTCTTACTTTTTGACTTATTTTAATTTTATTACTTTAATTTCAATTTCATTGTAAATTCTATTTCATCTTCCACTCCCACTTTCAAGCTACCCCTCCCTCCATTTTCTTTCTTTCTTTTTTCTTCACCTCCCAGCCTCACCTCATCCCACCCCCACGTTAAGTTGAGCCCCTCCTTCATTTTTTTTTTACTTCTTCTTCTTCTTCTTCGGTCAAATTCCTTTCTTTCAAAAATCATACTATTTTCTAGACTTTGTTGAGTTATTGATAACAAAACTAATTATTTTTTTAAGAAAAATCAAAATTTTGAAGGTATCATCAATTACTTTATCTCATTTTCATATAACTTCAAAACTAGAAATGATAATTTTGAAAGAATCAATGAATTCTCCGAAAATTGAAAAAGTTTAATTGAAATTTGGATTAAAAAAACTAAATAATACCTACTAATCATCTTGAAATCTAATGGGTTTATTAAATTGTAGAAATGTAATAAAATATTTAGATATAATTTTAAAATGAAGAGAGTTAATTAACAGTAGTAAGAAAAGGGAGGTGAAGTTGTGGTAAAAAGTGACATTGAAAATGAGAAGCTTCAATGGAGATGATAATGAATTTTGCAAAAACAAGGAAGAAAGAAAAAGAAAAAAATAATAAGGAGAAACAAATGAAGTAGTAAGAAAAACAAGAAAATATATTTTATAGCAAAATACTTATAAAAATAAAATTATATTCGTTATTTTAGTTTGTTTACGCTCTTTAAGAGAGTACATACACTCTCTATGCCAAATGGACAAAAAATGATGTAATAATATCAGTTCAGGATTGTTTAGGGGGTAATAGGACGCTTGCATAGTTTAAGAGTCTTTTTTGAAAATTCAAAACAACTTCAGGTGTCGCTTTATGTCTTTTCTCATACTATTTCAATATAATATGATTCATTTGCATATCAAAGAGGACAGAGTATATTCTTTATTAAAATTGGGAAAATTTTCATACAATTATAATTATCTAATTTATATTTAAAAATATAATCTAAAACTACATTATAAGTTTTAGCACAAAATATAATTTGGTATAAAATAATACACAAAACTTTCATATTTTTTCTAATAGAAATGTTTAAAAATTTGGTATACAATATTATAAACCTAATATATAATATTATACAAAATTATAAAAGGTATAATATACAATTTTATACACTATTATACAAAAAAGTATTTTGTCAAGTTTCGTCACTTGATTTCTCTCAAACAACAAAATAGAATCTTCTAAAAATTTGTCTAGAGGTAGATGTAGTAATCACCTATCATCAATAAGTGAGACATCATGAATCATGACAAAATTTGATTGGAGAATATTTTGAAGATTACTTTACAGTTTGCTCTTGAGATATTGCTATAATAATCATATTTTTAATTTACAATCTTTTTGAGTTATGATTGAAATTTTAAGACGATTCTTATTATGATATTGTGTATCTTAACTAAAAATTATGTAAAATAATTTTATGAACCGTATTATCTCTTAAAATTTTCCTTGACATGTGGAAAACATTCATAAGCTACAATTACACTTGTCTTTATAGATGTAACGGCCTAAAAGACCAAAAAATCCAATTATTGCATATAGTAACTGTAACTATTTAATAAAAATGAGCCAAGATGTATTGTGTGGAGAGTTCCACTGGCATAATTAGACAAGTCGTGGTGGAATAAAACATCAGTTCTTAATTTTATGAAAGGAGTGTTTTCCAAAAACGCAAGGACAAACTCCTAAGCAAGTGGAGACCACAACAAATAAATTAGTGGAAATTTCAAAAGATCTTTGATCACTATCTTTCTATTGCTAAAATAAGTACGTGAATTTATCTGAATTCAATATTTTTAATGTAATATACTATAATTTAGAACAGGAAAAAGTTAAACAAAATTCAACATATATTATGTATATATAAAATAATTTCAATTATATATATATAACAAAATGTAATTTTTCGTTAAAAATGATTTAAATGAAACAGCATGTCGTTAATAATCTCAATGTAACCATTTCTCTAAGATTTCATCTTTATATCAAACTATTCTTTCTTATCTTCTTCTTATTCACGTGAGGAGTTAATAAAATAGGTGAATTATCTTTAAAATTTGTGTGATATTTTTTTTTTGGATTTTGAGAGTGACTGACGAAGATAAATTTGTTTGTTACAGTTAACCCACAAAGGCAGTGTTGATATGTATTTTTAGAAAGGGTCCCTTTTAATCTATTATATTTAAAAAGTGTCCGTTTTAAGAACAAACTCCTCTCATACCCCACTTCCTTTTGCGTTTTCAAGTTGTTGTGTCAAGAAAACAAAGAGTGTTACTGTGGTTTAAGAGAAAAACTAATATAAGACAAATCAAAGTAATTAGAACAGACATATCATATCTGAATGAAGACTTGATAAACATATCATGACACAACTTGCATTCAGTTCCAACTTCTTTTGAACAAAGTAAAAAACCCACATAGTAGAGTCGCCCCTTGTTTTCTATAATAATAAATGTATACATAATGAAATAGTTGTCTCTTGTGCACTAAATATCTTTTTTTTGTTCGATTGTTAAAATAAGAAATTCAGGATTCTTGTTCTTAATCGATTGGGGTTTATTTCATTCATTACCCCTTTTCACGTGAGATTATATTATTCGATCTGATTATGTGCATATTCATAGAATGAATGAAGGTATTTCATCCTTTAAACTATCCATAATTACAAAGGTTCACATAAAATGGATCTAGCTTTGGTACCATGTCAAATTAGGTTAAGAATGGGTCTAACTCACCAATATCTGTTGTGGAGCTCACTAATCATAATTTGTGCTTTGAAGAACTCATTTCTAGCAAGGAATTGCGCTTTCAATAAATTCTTTTCCATTTCGAAGCTCAAACCAAAATTCTATTAAAAATGAGGAGATCTCAACCATTCTACCACAATTCATATCAATAAAAAAAAAAGCTTAAATATGATTAGTTTTATCAAGTTAGTATTATAAAAATTAACCGATTACTTTATTATTGTGTGTGAATCAGTGCATAGAACAAATTAAAAAATTGAAAATAAAAGACATTTTTTTTGTTTTTATTTGTGGTTGCATATATATATATATATTCTGAGAAATTGATTCACAAATAGTTACATACTCTTTCAATCAATTACGGCACTTATTTTTTAGATCTAGAAGTAGGTAAATGCAAAGTCTAAGAGATTAGAATCCCAAATAGCCAAATATAACATATGAAGATTATATATCTTGAGACAAAGGGATATTTACAAACCCCTTTACAACCACAATCTAATCCCAAATGGCCAAATATAACATATG
Source organism: Solanum chiquidenum (assembly GCA_029582725.1). NCBI lineage: Eukaryota > Viridiplantae > Streptophyta > Magnoliopsida > Solanales > Solanaceae > Solanum > Solanum chiquidenum. The sequence goes on from JAJOOS010009056.1 coordinate 48,439, forward strand.
AAGATTATCTAGAAACAAAGTGATACTTACACATCCCTTTACAACAACAATCAAAAAGTGTTGTACCCCATCTCTTTTTTGTTTCTTTTCACCTCTAAATCTTCTACAAAACAAAGTTAATCCCAAAAAGGAAAAAAGTTGACTTCTAAATTATATTTACCCAAATCTACAAGGCAAGATATATTATTTATTGAAAGTTGAAATTCTCTAACACATGTGATTGTAGTGGATGAAGGCTGCTTTTCGATCTCAGGTTCAAGCCTGCCGTGCTTTCTTCAAAATAGAGACGGTATATAATTTTAATTAGTCAAACTTTAATGCAGATATCAAACATTAAACGGAAAATCGAAAAAGTTAAAATTCTCTGGGATCAACAAAGATAGAAAGACCAGGCCGTGATTTAGTCCAGTCACCCACAGACCCGTCACTATAGTCTTCCCCTAATCGTTTTATACACCATAAGTCCTCGGCGCATGATAGTTTTTTCCAGTGAGGAATTCCTAACTTAAGCGGTTCGCAGCTTGCTACTTCCGTCACCACCACTCCGCAACCCGATTCAGCCGCTAAGTTATGGGCCAAATCACAAAGGGCCTTAGTTAACTTAACAGATAATGGGCCTTCCCCACCAAGCCCATACATAAAATGAAGCCCAAAAGGCCTGAAAACTTCGGGTACAGATGGAACCTTAAGCCATGGAAAAGCCCGGTCCATTAAACGGGTCGTTTTAGCTAAACCCTTCGTCATCTTCGAAGCGCCTCGAACTTCGAGCTTGAACACGTCCTTACAGTTCCACACACTGAGTACAGCCCATGACTCGGGACGATTCGTTAAGAACTCGTTGATACCTGGCCAATTACATGAAAATGTACCTTTTGGAACTGCTAGAAAAGTACCTAAATTGAGTTTATTGTTGAGAATTGCATCGATGTCTTCTGGGAAAAACTCAGTGGTGGAGAATTTATGGCGGTACAGAGTTTCGGCTTCAGTCGGGGTGAGTTTGAAGATGGTTATGGTTTTTGAGATTTTGACCCGGTGAGCGAAAACGGGTTGCACCAGAATGGATGGAGTGCGGAACTTGGCGTATCCGCATTTGTGTGTGAATAGTTTCACAGAAGCATGGTTATCGTTTTCAGTAGCTATATATGAATATTCAGCGCCATTTTCTCTGAACCATTCTTCCATCTTCCCTACCAATTTCAACCCTATTCCCTTTCTCCTGAAAAAGGAAAACAAGATTCACATATGTTTGTTGAGCTTAATTTTTGTGCATTCATAGTATAAGTTTTAATTTATTTGTCAAGAATTTAATGATCATCAAGTAAAGAGTATCTGCAGAATGTTTTCAAATATATTAGGTGAAAAAATTAAAAGCAACATATACAGCATGCACGTGCACTAGGTACAACTATTATATGCACCCATTTTTTGTTTATGTCCATTATGCTAAACGACACTACGAATTATGTGATTTAATTCGATATAAGCAAATCAAACTAGGTGTGAATTAAAATATAAAATATTAAAAGAATATTTAATCAGAATAATTATTAAGATACATAAATTGAACTTTAGGGGTATGGTTTGAACCATTATAAAAAAACTTGTTATGATGTTATAAACAACTCTACAGTATTTATTTATTATATAGGTAGAGATCCAACAATAATATATATATACTCAATTAATATAAAGAAAAGATGAGAAATAATATGAGGTCATTAAGAATGTGTGTGATTTGGTCATATATAAATTTGAAAAGAATATAATAAGTATTAGAATAGAGAATGATGAATGGACAGAAAATTAGTTACCGGTGATGAGGAGAGACACGAAGGCCTAAAATATAGGCAAGTTTAGTGAAAACAGGGAGGTGTTGTTGATGAGACAATTTGGGGAAATCGTGATTGTTCCTCCACAGTCTCTTTCCACACGTAACGCTTTTGATACAGCCTCTTATCATCCCTACTATTCCCCTGTTTTCTTCTCCCACTACTATCTCTGCCACCTGTTAATCACATCACACAATCAACAAACCAAAACTGACGAACAAAAATTATAATTTCAAAGTCTTAATAGATGTACGTACCAGCATGAGATAAGCAGGGGAATGGCGAACTCTGCAAATTGGATCGCCTAAAAGGTCAGTGAAAAGAGAGAGTTTTCCACTAGGACCAACTTCACATCTTCTTTCTACCTCTTCCACTTGCCTGCAATCTTTGTTCGCGTTGAATTCTCTGATTACTATTCTCACTTGTTCATTAACCGTCATCATCTTCGTCTTCTCTATTGAAACTTGTAACTAAATAGAAATGCACCTTTACTTTTGAGAAAAGTGTATTTTACGTGACCTTGTAGCACAGGAGACAGACAGAAAAGGGGCCGTTAAGAAAAACCTTTATTTCTGGGTGTCTCGTTAGAGAGTGAAGTTGGTTATAATTTGCAAAATTTGACAAGGATAATACCTTACTTCTTTCCATATAAATTGGCTGCCCACTCCCTTTTATACTGATTTTGGCCCCCCCTTCTCTCATAAATTTTCCTACTCCTTGATGGCTAATTTACAATTTAATATTTCAACAATATTTATCTACTATTGACTTTACATACTTTTTAAGAAACTATAAATAAAATTATATCACTCTTTAAATATAATAAATACAATGTCTTGAAAAATGTAATAGAAAAATGACTATAATTAATTATAAGGGTAAATTAGAAATTAAATATAAAATTATCCATTGATATCATAAAATAAATAAATATTGTTGGACATTCCCAAATAGTATCGTACACAACTATTATTGAATAATTTATAACCTAATGAATTACTCATTTTGAGGTAGTACTAGAGTTTGAAAATAAAATATATTTTCTCGATTCACTTTTATTTGTCTATTTTGAATTTTACACATTTCATAAAAAATAATAATTAATATAAATATTTGCCACATGTCCGTCCATATTACTTGATGTATAGCTTTAAGCAATAAAAATCTATTTTTAAAATACCAGATCAATGTCATAAATTACAAAAAAAAACTTGATTACTGATTGAAATTTCCCTACTTACGATCCCTCAGTTAACGGCACGTCTCTCATTTTACAAAATAATACACAGTTAGGAGCATTTAACAACTCCAATGAGATGGCGGATAACTTGAGGCCTTTCATTTCAGGTGAGTAAATTAAGATTAATTTCAAATAGAGATAAAATGAAATTACAGTAAACTAATGACAATATGCGAATAGTTTCATTAATATAGTTTTAGTGAAATACTTATAAATTATTCATATAGTTCACTCGACTAATTTAGGAATAAAAATCTAAGATGGGATGCTAGTGATTTTAATTTTATCAGTGATTAATTAATTACTCGTTTAGTTTTTTGGCAGGTCCCTTTCGATTCCTTTGTGCAACTCTTCAACTTTCTCATTGGAAGTGGTGAGTGGTGATCCTGCTAATGATAATGAAAGAATTAATTATGCAATTAATTTTCACAAAAGTAGAATTTAATTTGGGTAATGATCATCAAGAAAGTGGAAGAAATGGCTGCGGAGTTTCGTTCCACTTGTACTTTTAATTGTCATAACATAATGACCCCATTTTGTAATCATTGCACTTCACAATAAAGTTTATTTGTTTATAATGAGATTAAAAAATATGTTTTCATCTTAATATATTTATTTAAATATTGTTTTAAATTTAAATATTACTTAATTAATTAAGATTACTTGTTTTTTTAACCTTAATATATATAGTTTATTTATTTATAGCATGATATATATATACAATTTTAAATAACAAATCAATCAAATATTAAAAATATATATTAATTTAATAAAATCAAATTATTGTTTAAGTTTGAAAAAACAAAATATTTATGTTTAGTAATTGTGGTAATAGGGATAATTGTTGGTGTTAGTGTTAGTAATGATGATGCTAAACTGCTGATAAATTTCAGGATAGACGTGGTTAGTATTGTAGTGACTGATCATGATAACAATTGATAACGATTGATAATGGTACTGAGGGGGAATAATCCAATCAATATTTGTGGTTGTGTAGTACTCTTTCTACCATTTTGGCGTCTAATACGCTACAAATGTATACAACTATGCCAGGGATATCTAAGATATGTTTTTCAAGCTATTGGATCACCTTATATAAATTTTGTGATCATTAAAAGTTAAATTTTATTTCTATTCGAATTTTAACAGTGTACAAAGTTTGATTAGCATGTGTGATACTTATGTTTTTCTACCAATTTTTACAATTGTGAGGTTCATATTTGTATTTGCGATTTTTGACTTTTACACGCTGATTTCGCAATTGCAAGTCTTGATTTACAATTGTAAATTTCTGATTTTGCTTACACATCTCCCCGCTGTGAGCCACATTCGCAATTGTGAATTTAATAACATCAGGAAAAAAAAATCACCAGTTTTCTGTCCTCCAATTTTTTTTCATTTCTTTTGTCCGATTCCACTTCGTTTCTTCTCAAATCCTCTTCCAAGAATATACATTATTGAAGATAAAGAAAAATAGAAGTGAGGAGAAGGTTCAGAGCCTTTCCATGTACTCCTTCTGTCCCTAATTACTTGTTTAATTTTATTTTTTTACTTGTTCATTTTGACGAATTAAGAAAGGTCAATTTTTTTAAAATCTATTTTACCCTCAATTAATTACTTTGAAAAATGTAGAACTTTTTGAAATTCTTAAATTTTTAATTCATCAACTTCATAATTAATAGAGGTAAAATAGTAAACTCACTATGTCAATCATTATTTTCTTACTTGGTGTATCTATTCAAAAATGGATAAATAATTAGGAACAAATCAAGTATATTCTAAGAAGAGAAGATAATGAGGATAATAGGATGACTTGAGAGATTCTTCAAATGCCTTCCTTCTATTCTTTTGAGAGGATAATTTTTAGGTCAAAAAGTCAAATCGTCACTTGAATGTGAAATGACTACACGTTTAATACTATCTAATAGTACATGTTTAAGTTCGGTATTGGACTTGAAATTGATTAGGAGCATATTGGTGCAAGGTTCAAGATTGATTATTAATCTTCTCAATAGTCATTATGAGAGGTCTCGCAAACTGCCCAATTATGAACAATCAAAGGAGATTGGCCTTGCCGGATGCTCCTTTGTTAAGCAAGTTTTGTTCAAATTAATACTAAATCTCTTCGAATCACCCAAGAAACGATCCTTCCAAATCTCTCTAGGCCTTAACAAGCGCCCCTTCGATTTTGATTTAACTATGTCTCACGATCTATATTCGTCTCATCAAGCAAACCTGAGATTCTTTGAATGTGAAAAAGAGAATCCTAATTAAAACAAAAATGCTGGCCATGTCCAACTTGCTTTTATTTGTTGATTTTATTTTATATTTAGAAAGTGACCCTCTCAATCTTTATTCGTTTATTTTGAGAAAAAAAAACCTAATATTACAATTGAGTTAATACTCCATCCGTCCCTTTTTAGTTGTCCACTTTAGAAATGACATACATATTAAGATAATAATAATTAGCATAGTAAAGTTACAATTTTACCCTTATTAATTATGGTTTCAAAAAGGATGAATTAAAACTTAGAAATTTTCAAGAAGTTTAAATGAGGGTATAATAGGAATTTTTTTTTGTCCTTTCTTGATTTGTCAAAATGGACAAGTAAATAGGGACAACTAAAAGAGGAAATATGGACAAGTAAATAGGGACGGAGGGAGTATATTACAACGCACAAAACGGTCTGGACAATGATTGCATTTTAAATGGAAATGTCATGATCATGGCCAAAAAATAAATCCACAATAAATATTACTTATAAACAAACGCACCCCTTCCAATATATTTCGATGCAACTTCTTTCATTATAATACTATAGGTTACGATATTTTCAATTAGACCCTAATTAAAATTGTACCCTGTTTGATAATGACAACAAAATAATTGAGTTTATATTTAAAGACATATTTAACTTTATGAAAAGTGAAAGGAAAGAATTGAGAACGAACTTGTAATTTTCCAGTTCCATATTCTTTTTCATGTTTTTTAAGAAATGATAAATAGAAAGTATTTTCTATGCTTTAACTCTTTCAATGTAATTAATATTAAGAGATAAGTTTCAAAAAACACACCTAAATTATATCATTTTTTTGAGTTTCATACCTAAATTATTGAGAGTGTGATTTTCATACCTAAACTATCCCTTTTAGTTTGAGAAACACACGTATCTCTTTTATATCACTCTCATCATTGTGTGTAATACACTCACTCTTTTATCTTAGAAAAATATCACATCACACTCCATATGGACAAAACATTCAACTTTGACAAAAAATAAATAAATTATTAATATTAGTTAAAATTAAAAATTATTATCCAAAAAAATAATATTTCTTTTATAAAATAAAATGTAAAATATTCTTCTTACCCCATTCCATCACTTCCTTTCACCGCCCCCCACCCCGACCATTTTTTAAAGTTTTTTTTGTTTAAATTTCTTTTATAAAAGAATTTAATTTTTTTTAATTCATCCCCCCCCCCTCAAATACTAATTTAGATATTATTTTATTTTTTTAAAAAAATAATTCTACCCACCCCACCTAACCCTCCGCTTCCAATTATTTTTCTCATTTTGTGTTAGATATACATATCAAAAATATTTCTTACTTGCCGCCACAAGAAATTTTTTAATTTCTTACTTATTTATGTTATACTCGGTACACTAGTAGAATTTGTTTTTCTAAAACTATATGTACGTACATATCTAACACAAAATGAGAAAAATGTAAAAAAAAAATAATTAGGAGCGGAGGGTTAAATAGGATGGGGTAGAATTTTTATTTTTTTAAAAATAAAATAATATCAATTTTTTTTGGGGGGGTTGGGGGATGAGTGGGTGGTTTTTTTTGGGTTTAAATTTTGTTTTGTAAAAAAATTATTTTTTTTATGGATAGTAATACTTTAATCTTTAATTTTAATTAATATTAATAGTTTATTATTTAATTTTTATCAAGGTGGAATATTTTATCCATGTGGAATGCCATGTGTCAAAGTTTTTTCAAATAAAAGAGAGAATGTATTACACACACCACTTATGTGTGTTTCTCAAACTAAAAAGTGATAGTTTAGGTATGAAACTCACACTTTCAATGGTTTAGATATGCAACTCAAAAAAAAGGGACAATTTAAGTATATTTTTGACACTTATCTCTAATATTAATTATTTTTAAAACTAATTTATTTTACGAGCAAAATAAAAATAAAATTTTACGTTTTATTGTATAAATTTGCAAGTACTTGACACAGATATTTGACAACTAATATAGAATAGAGGAAGTACTAATTAGAATTCTTGTGGCCTTTTTGGCCAAATCAAGTCAATTTCACTAGTGAATTGACTTTCTTTCCTTTATTCTTTTTCAATTAAATTAAATTAAATTAATTAGTTAATTTAAACAATGAAAACGAAGTCCGATTTTCCAAGTAAGTTCCATCACAAATACTCAAGTGTATTTATATGTCTAGATAGCATCATTCTTACATCATTTTTGTGTAAATTATTGTACTTTCAAACTTAGAGCTAATTAAATACTCTAAACTTTTCTATAGACCTCATATACTAATTAGGTCACATAGTTTTAGCCCATTATCAACTAATGACAATTATTGTTTACAAAATACTCACTTAGTGTTAGACCAAGACAAAATTTAACATCAGAGGGTTGGTACCACTTCTATTTGTGCTAATAAAAAATTAACACTAAAGTACATGATGATTGAGTTTTGAAAAAAATAAATTAATTTAAGCTTAGTCAAGCATGAACTATTGAATAGTGTTTTTTCCTATGCTAGAACTTTCGTGTAAGTTACAAAATATTTAAGAATTGGGTGCTGGTGATTAAAAATCATTAGATTCTATGACAAAAACCAACTTACCCGATTAATTTAGATAAATATTATATAAGATCAATTAGAAGTGTTGGTGGATATATTAAAAATTATAGTTAAGAATTGAAATGAATAAATAAATATTTAACCTGAGACGCAAATACTTCGTTCTCTTGAAAGAAAATTCAAGTCTACTATGATATAATCTTCATCACTCCATCAATGTAACTCTTGAGTTATTACCTTTAGTATACAACAGTCTGACAATGTCGTATGACTCAAATAATTTTAGATTAGTAGATGAGTCAAAACTCTACTAATTAGAACATTTTACTTTAACATAATTCTCTTTTATAGTTTTAAATTCTCAGAAATCGCATGATTATATAGCTAAAGGAAATAAATTGAACGCACCTAAAATCATCCTAAGAGTTGTTAATGTGGTTGCTAAGCTATTTCTTTGAAAACCGCTACGATAAATTTTCTCGTAAAGATGCTAGTACTAGGTGAACTTGTATTGACCAAATGGGAGAGAAGAAAATGGTACAGTGATTCGATAGGATGCTCACTGAGCCTCCGTAATACCTAACAAGTCGAATCTTTTGTCATTCATATAGAACACTAATACACAAAAAAAAGGGTTGAAGAAACCAATCCATGACTTGGTATTAGTTGAATGTATCTCCAATCCCTTGTATGTTTGATAGTTTGATAGAGCCAAAGATTCTCCCACCTTCAATGATAGGTGCATGTTGATCAATCCACAAACTGACAAGATAGTTACATGAGGGTGATGACTCACAAGGAGAATATAGACCAGAGCAAACGGGAGCCAAGCCAATAATTGTGATTGTGTCATTTGGTGAGCCAAAGTGGTTTAACGGCGATGAAAAGGTCATAGTATACCAGAGTAGGGGACCACTAAAATATTTCAACAAGATTTTTTTTTGAAGCTACAATACATATACATTTGTATGTTTGTCTTACTAGTAATATTCCTTACAGTAAATCTTGTATTATAACCTCTCATCAAGATCTAAAGTGAGGTATTTTGTATTATCTCGACTAGATCAAAGGTTGTCGTAAGTTGCATCTTGAGTCTTAAGAATTGAGTCTTTTAGCTCCTGAATTGGTGCGCAAACAAACGAAGAACAAAAAATAGGGGTCTCTAGCTTATTAAAAAGCATATAAATGACATACTAAGCAGAAGCGCGTAGACTCAAAAGAAAGGAGATGAACATTCATCCACTTGACGATAAGGAGAGGGGCGTTTTCGAAAGGCTAAAAAGTGGACATATATAGATATAATGGGGAAGTTTTTTCAAGGGAAGGTGAACTTTGTAGTTGCGGACAAAACATTGTTACTATACTATGTCATGCTTCTAACCAAGAAAATGAAAACAAAACATGTAAGTGTTATTCCTAGGTTGGAGATCGGGGGAAAATCTTCAATATATGACTTCAATCTTCTAGTATGACTAGCAGACTTTCTAGCTCGAGTGAATGCCCAACACAATATGGTTCCATTAAGTGCTTTATCTTGGGCCATTGACATCACACTCTCTACTATAAAAAAATAAATCTCGCATAAAATCAACTATATTTGGACATCATACTCTCTACTATAAAATGGATTTCGCATAAAATCAACTATATCAGATTTTGGTTGTCCTTTCACCCCTGGCCACAAGTCATCACTATATTATGTTGAGTTCGATTCTGCAAAGCCTGTTAGAGCCTTCATCAATATGCTCTTAGATAGATCAATTGATTTTGAGTCAAATAGAAAGAACTAGAAGATTTAACTACTAGTAAATGCATACACCTAATTATAGCTTAAACTATTATTCTCATTTTCTTGCTGACCCATCATGCATAAGGTGCAACTCTTTTTTTTACTAAACTAATTTCAAATTATAAACATAGTACAATGTTAGAATTTCTTCCACAAGTAAATATAAAAAAATAGTTACCTGAATTTGAAAAGGTCATAAAAAATACAATCATCCCATCTAGTCATTGACTATGTTTTTATAATTTATTAAGTGCATGAAACTAAATATAGTTGAAAGGGCATCTTCTAATTTACACTTAATCCACTTGATCAGTCTATACAAATCATGTTTGACCATTTTCTATGCTTGTCATTTCTTCGAAAGTTCTTAACAAAGGCACACAAATTAGCATCATACAAATTTTTAGTATGTATGTATAGATTGTCAATGTTTCATATGTCACAAGATCCAACACCAAATTAATCAAATGTGTCATTATTGTATTTTTCTTACCTTTCTAAGTTAATTAATCCGTATCAAAATTTATCTAGAGATAAACATGCTTAGAAAAGAAAAGAAGTGAAGATTTTACTGGTGATGACAATGAGTTTACCATATTCCAAAGATTATATCCGACAATTAAATGTTCATGAAAATGATATTATCAATGTTATTACACTTAACGTGATGTCATCTTGATTTGTTTTAAGTAAACTTCATTTAATTATATTCTAATATATAATGTTCTACTAATTAATTGGAAAATTAGTTCACCTGAAATCTTACTATATATATGAGCTACAATATAAAAATGTTCAATTTTTTGTCGAGACAAAAAAGATGCTACGACATTATAATATATTCCCAATTTATCGAAGGGAAAATAATTGCATATTTGAACATATAGAATAAGGAATTAACCTTGAGCCGTGTGATATTCTTCTTCCCTTTGTTTTTGGGGTTTAGCTATTTTTTCTTATCAATAGTCAATTAGGGAGAAAATAATAAAAATAGTCCCTTATGTTCAAAGTAGTTTCTTGAATACATTTTAAAGTAATTTTAAAGAGTAATTTCTTGAATATATTTTTAAGCAGTTTTAATTTTTTAAGTTCACCAAACGTGAGCAATTTTTGTTTTTATTAAATATTTAATAAATTTGTTGTTAGATTTGAAAGAAATAATTTGTTTATTTTTAAAAAAATAAAAATAGCGGGAGGAAATCACATTTGGGGTTGATATTTTTGCAATTAATCTCTTTTGGTGCAATTTTTAAAATTGCTACTTATGCTATTTTCAATCTATTTTTTTGTGGCTAGTACAATTTTTTGTGTTGCCGTTTGTTAGGATTTGATGAAACTCTTCTAATATTTTTGTTAAATCTTCTTTTCAGTTTTTCTCTCAAATTTAGTTGATAAAACTTGTTAAAATTTTGATAAATTGTATTTAAGAGACTATTTTAAATCTTTCTGAATTATCGAAATACCACTTTCGTCATTTTCAAGTCAAATTAGGAGATGATAAAAATACCTAAGCACAATTATTGATCTTTGTTACTCGTATTCTCTTGTCTGGGGGACATGGACCACAATGAAGATTTGGTGTCACCGCAGACATACGAAGATATATCTTTAGAAATTAAATTAAATAGTCAAACCAAATATTTATTCTTTTTTTTCTCTAAAAAGAAATATATATATTCAAAAATAAATAGTCTTTCTTTAAAAGTATTTAAAACGTATTTTTAATAAATTACTTTTAATTAAATTTATTTAATATGATTTCTTGGTTACATAAAACCTCACTTTTTTTAAAAAAGGTAAATTTTAAAAAAACATTTGATACCTTCTTGAGTATGAAAATAATAATTTATTTTAAATCAAATATAAAAACTAAGTACACATTTGGTCATATATAGATTCTAAATTTTAATTTTTTATATTTAGAATTATGGAGTTAGAGTTGAAGATTGAATTATATTTGGTTATAATTTTTGCAAAAAAGTATTTGAAATAATCTTTATGCTTCAATATACTTAAATATAATTTCAAAAGCCAAATTTCAAATACAACTTCAAATTGAATTTTATTTTTTATAATCAAACAGTAGTTTTCAAATAAAATAAAAATAATTCACAAAACTTAATAAATAGTTTTTATGACTAGACAAAGCCTAAAAATAATATCATATATGGACGGGAGGAGTACAACAAAGTTTTGTATAGAGGTAGTGCTCTTATTAGTCAAGGATTAATTATTTTGGAAGATATGCATGCCAGGATCAAATGGTGATAATATAATGTATGATAAATATCATTAAACATATGATTATTTTGGTTTAATATCCTAACAAATTTCAAAATAAAAAAGGTTATGCCGACAACGGATTGAATTATCATATACCCAAAAAACAAAATGTTAGATTATGTGTCTAATAGCACTGTTATCGTAATTTAAGTAAACCAGGGCCACCTTAATTATATTGTTTAATTTAATTGTTTCAAATCAAAACAGGGTCAAATAATCATCATTAATTAGCAACACCATTTATAATTATTAATTAAAAAAACTTTAGTTATATATAAAAGAGAAGAACAGGGAGTCAGGGACAATAGGCAACATATTCACAATTGTAGTACTTACTATTTTTTGTGCTGGAAATAGATATTTCAATTATGGGTAAATAGTGTGGGATATTATATAATATCATATTGTAGTACGTAATATAGGCTTCTTTAATGCATATATTGTTTAATTTAATCGAATCTCAAATATAATTTGACTCTTTTTCCCCAAAGGGTCCTATATCATAGTGAGATTCATAACACAAACCAAAGATGATTAAAATCAAAGTCTGAACGAGTTTATTAAACTAACTACGTGATATTATTCAGCTATACTAGTTACAAGATTTAATTATTATAGATGAATGTATTGATCTTAACTGGATCGTTTGGTTGGAAACAAGTTATCTCAGGATAAGTTATCCTGAGGTTAGCTATCCTGGGATAACTTATCCTATCATGTATATGAGATAACTTATCCCATCACAATGATATAAATGGTGGGATAACTTATCCCAAACATGGCAACCAAACAACTTTTTTTTTATCCCATCACTATTATTTTCAATCCCTCACACCAAACGAAAACAAGCCATAACATTTAAATTATACTAATAATAATATGGCTTAATCCATCGGTAGCCCCCTAAAGTTGGCACAATGTTTCACTTAGACACTTTAATTGAACGAGGTTTATTTTAGACACCTCATGTAGGATTCTGTTGTGTTATTTTGACCCCTTTTTAATATCAGTAAAAACATATAATGTGTGTGAATTACACTCGTCAATGACGTGTAAAGTAACAAATTAAACGACGACATTTGTCATTTGTATCAAAAATAATTTTTAAATAATTAATATTGAGTTAAAATAAAAAGTGACCAATGAATTAATGACACGTGATATTTTTCCCCAAATAAAAGTAAAATAAAATTTAAGCGAACTAAAAGAAGCCCCTCCCCCAACAAAACACCCCACCCCAGACCGTCTTCTCCAAAGCCCCCAATCACCTTCTCCAAAACCCCCAAACAAACAAATACCCTTTTTTATTTGAATTTCTGTTTTGGGGTCTGCAAATTAACCCCTGGCTCCCCCGCTTCGCTTTTTCCAAATTCCTGTCCTTTTCATAGAAATTACTCCCACCCATACATACATGCTGCGCTTTGTTGAATTCGCTCTCCGTAAATTATCGAAATAAGCTTTTATCAATTTTTCTTATATTCACTTTGTCGTAAATATTAAATTTTCCATGAAAGAATTTTACAAATGAGTTTATTCTTAAATTTTAAAAATATTCTCCATCATTTTTGTTGAAAAACCTTCATTCACAATGGATGAAATTTAATTTGGTCAAAATGGTGGCTGAAAATGGGGAAAAAGATGAAAAAAATAATTAAAAATTAACTAAATAATCCTTTCACGCGCCTATCAATGAGTGTGTCACACTCATTATGTCATATAAGCAAAAAGTGTTAAAATGACACAGCAAAATTCTACATTAAGTGTCTTTAATGAACATCTATCAGTTAATGTGTCTAAATGAAACATAATGTCAATTCTAGGGGGTCATCGATGGGTTAGGCCTAATAATATAAGTAAAGAAGAGTTACAATTATGGCCTAACCCATCGGTGGCCTCTTAAAGTTGGCACGAAGTTTCACTTGGATACCTCAACTGGACGATGTTCATTCTAAACACTTCATGTAGAGTTCAATTGTGTCATTTTGATACTTTTTTTCAATCAACAAAATTATATGAGGTGTGTGTGTTACATTCGCGAATGACGTGTAAAGTGACAAATTAAATGATGACACTTGTCATTTGTGCCAAAAGCAATTCTTAAATAATGAATTTTGAATAAAAATACAAAGTGACCAATGAATGAATAACATATGAAATTTTACCCCAAAAAAAAAAAAAATCCACTCATACCCCCCCCCCGGG